>JANAVB010040418.1:0-159159 GCA_029216955.1 Iris pallida | reverse complement strand
TCACCGATACCAATATATACCCTTTCAAGTTATTACCGAAGGAGACATAGCCTTCCTTCTTTTTCTTCGTTGTTGCAAATAGTGTAGCGTCACCGGTCATATGCCGTGAACAACCACTGTCGAGGATCCATTTGCTTCTAGCATGTGAAAGGTGTTCCACCTACAAAACCGTTTACAGATGAAACTTTGGTACCCATTTCTTGTAGGGTCCTAAAATGTTAGCCTTTGGTATCCAAGCATAATATTTAATTCACATCTTTCTGATTCTACATGCAGATAAAATATGACCATGAGGCCACATAATGATATTTTGCATGTCGAGTGTTGAAAGCTGAGTGGTGTGCATGGTTGGTAGGTTTAGGTTTTCTAGTATAGAAGAAAGCATACCTATAATCCTGTTTGGGCTTAACCTTTTGGGGTAAAGGTTTGATAGGGTTAGGTCTGACAGTGTTTGGCTTGGGAATGTTCCGATTTTTTGGTAAGTAACACTGTTAGGGAAGGAAGCAGTCTCAGTCAGGCTATTTTCCTAACCTAATTTCCAATCTTTTGGAAGTGTCATACAACTTAGTTAATCAGAAGTGAGTGCTTCAATTCTGATTGTGTACTTTGAAGACTTTTCTTCTCTTTAGAAAGTTCTTCCTTGAGTGGGTCAATAACTTTGTCTTTCTCTTCAATGACTTGGTAGTCTCGTGTAATAAGAGCTTTATTGAAGAAAGCTCACCAGACTCACTAACATATTTCTAACCTCAGCTAGTAGGTCGGTAAGTCTACCTATTTCACCTTTGTACTCTTTGAGTACCTTCTTAGAGGTCTGATACTTGCTACGCAGTTTCCTGTAATCAGTCATCAGTTTACTGAAGGCATCTTCTAATTGCTCAAAGGTGAAGTCATCATAAGTATCAACTACAGGTTCAGTAGGTACCTGATAGGATGCCATAAAGCATACGTTTAAAGCGTCTTCTGATTGTTCGTCTTCTGAGTCCTGGCTTCACTTTCATGCCATATGCTGGTGTTGGCATATCTCCTAGATGTTGATCTCTTCAGGTTCCCTTTTTCATACCTGTTGCTTTTCTTGCTTGATGATGAGTTTGTAGGACAATCTTTCTTCATGTGTCCCTTCTTCTTGCAGCCATAGCAGACAGCATCATCTTGATACCAGTTGTTGCTGTTGTTTTCTTTGGCTCTCTTCTCATGTCTCATGAATCTCTTGAATTTTCTTGCTAGGAGTGCTTGATCTTCAGCATCAGATTCACTGCTGTCTGAGTCACCTTCAGCAGCTTTTCTGTGCTGAGCCTTGAAAGCGATCGTCTTCTCCTTTGGTGCAGGCTCTTCAAAATCTTGTAGCTCCAGTTCATGAGTGAGTAGCTTACCCATGAGTACTTCGAGGGACATAGTTGTGAGGTCGTTCCCTTCAATGATTGCAGTAGCCTTTGGAATCCAGTTCTTGGTAAGTGCTCGCAGGAGTTTGCGAATCTTTTCATGGTTACTGTACTCTTTGCCTAGGGAGGACAAAGAATTTACAATATCCAAGAATCTTTCGAACATCTAAGTAACTGTTTCATTGGGCTTCATCTTGAACACCTCATACTCTTGAGTAAGTCTGCTGACTTTAGATTATTTGACTTGAGTCGTGCCTTCATGTGTGACTTCAAGTAGCTTCCACACTTCATTAGCCGTTGTGCAGATAGCACCCTGTTAAATTCAGTTCTGTCTAAGGCACAAAAAAGCGTTAATAGCACATGCGTCAAGACTGGCCTTTTTCTTTTCCTCCTCTGTATATCTGCTATGGGGTTTTTCAACTAAAACTCCATCAACATTTATACGAGGTGGCTTCTGATAGCCATCAATAACAATAGACCATAAATCAAAGTCAAGAGATTTCAAGAAGAACTCATCCGTGTTTTCCAATAGGTATAGTTCGTACCATCAACAGTGGAGGTCTGTTTGTGGCCTGGCCTTCACTTGTGAATTTCACAGTTGCCATGTGTTGTACTGTGATCTATATAATAATTAATTAAATGATAATAATTACAATATTACCTTTGCTTTACCTGTAACACCCGCTCTGATACCAATTATAGGAACGAAATCGTAAAGCACAATACTCTAGAGGGGGGTGAATAGAGTAGGCAGCAGAATTGCTAATTAAAAAATGTTAGCAGCAATATCACAGAATAATAATCACAACTAAGTAAAGTAAAGGCAGAGATAAGCAAACGCAAAGACATCGATGTATACTGGTTTTCCTCTGTTGAGGACTAATCCAGTCGGTAGAACTCTTGCTACCAGTTGAATCCACTATTGGCAAAACCGTAAGTTTTCTTACGAAGTCCTTGCAACTTCTACAACGTGAGCTTTGATACGAAGAACTCGTCCAACTTCAAATGTGAAGAGGTATTCTTCAATCAAGCCTTCTGATTACAATCTCTCAGAAACTTCTAGACCGTACCGCACTGGCAAATCGACTAGAGGATTGTAATTGGCTTGGGATCTGAAATTTAAAGCTCAAGCAAAAACTCTTTGGAAGACTAAAAGCTTTAGATAGAGAGAAGATTGAAAGTGAATGAGTGAGTTGAAATGATCGAAATCCTTCTCTATTTATAGGAATTCCAAAGACAGAATTCTGGCATAATTCGGGCAGAATTCGGACAGAACTCGATGAGGAAATCTCGGTCAAATCCGCAACTGCAAGAGGACCAAGTTCCAGATAATTCAAAATCAAACGGCCACCAACCGAACTCTGGCCGAACTCTGGTCGAACTCTGGCCGAGTTCTGTCAGGGTTAGGTCAGGTTTTAAAAATAGTTTTTGGGGATTTTTGAAAACCTTTTTGAAAAACCTTTTTGAAGCTTTTGTTTAAAAATGTTTTTCAAAACAAAGGATATTTTAAAAGTATTTTGAAAACATTTTGGAATAGCCTATTTGCCAGTACGACTCGGTGTACAACGTATTCCTAGACTCAATAAAATGAAAATACATTGCTCAAAGGAAATACAGACTCGAACAGGCAAACATAGCTTCGGTCTTGAACTGTGTAGATAGCTGTTCTTGATCATGTCCAAGAGTCCGATACATCCTGACTAGCTTCATATATCGAGACAGAGTTTGATCAATTATTAAAATCAGGTTGACCATAGACCAATGGGCCAACATAGCTATGTGTACACGTGCAATTGGACGTTATCTACATGTGGGAACTATATGTAATCAGGCATATAGAATATGCTATCAGTCAATCAATAATCAGGCATGTTTGACGACAATGTTATCAGTCACGCAATAATCAGGCATCTCTGACGACAATGCTATCAGTCACGCAATAAGCAGGCATGTCTGACGACAATGGTATCAGTCATGCACGAAATGGACATTAGGCATACAGTGTATGCTATCAGGCAATATTATCCAATATTAGTCAATCACATGTTTCTAGAACGTCTTCCACCCGACACGAGAAATAATACAATCAATCGGGAACAAGTGCAATAATAAAACAAGACAATGTGTTGCAATGCAAGCAATGATGGTAATACTGATACATGTACTTGCCACTTTTTCGGGATTTTGTCCAAGTCTTCTAAATCACCTAGAAAGTTGGGAAAAGATAGAATTAGGAACTATAATTAATCATTACTAATCTCTAACTATCTTTCCATACTGTCTGCCATCAACTCTATTAGCTAAGCCCAACACTTAATAAATTCCTACAGCTATACTGATTTGTTGGTCCACTATTAATCGTCCAGCCCATCTATTCTCATGTCCTATATACTCTTATAGCCAAGGCCCATTTCCCAGGCCGTAGTTAATAATTAATTTATTAATTCAAAGTAAACATATGAGTTCTAATAGGCTAAAATGGTCCAAGGTTTACTGCATACTAAAATCAATCTGGGCTCATCATATGAAGACTAACTTAGTTCAACCTCTACTGAAATTCAATTTACTAAACTTAGTTCAACCTCTACTGAAATTCAATTTACTAAGCCTACAATATGCATATTCAATTTTTCGACGGCTAGTCTATAGCTCATTCAAAACCTAACTAACAGTCATGTATTTGAACTTTACTAACTGTTCGATCAAGACACTACTAAAATCTGTCAATTCAGCGACGCCCAAGACGTCGCTAAAAAGGGCAAATACGTCGCTAATTTCTATTAGTGACATATTTAGCGACGTTTTCAAGTAGTCGCGATTAAGCTAGTCGCTAAACAAGAAAACGTCGCCAAACGTCGCTATTGCGACGATCTTTAGCGACGTTCCCACGTTGCCAATTTAGCGACTGCCAGCGACATAAAACGTCATAATTTACCGACGTAACCTAGCGACGTTGAGCGACTTGAAATGCATCGATGCTGACCTGGCTTTAGAGCCAAATGGCGACGTTCTGCGACTTTATAACGTCACTATATTACCGACATAAAGCGACATTTAGCGACGTCCATGTAGCGACGTTTAGTGACGATTAGCGACGGTAATCATTAATATTAGCGACGTACTTAGCGACGTTTATATCGTCGCTGTACGTCGCTGATAGTCGCTGAACGTCGCTAATCTTAAAAAAAAATTTAAAAAAAATTACATTGCAGCATTTGCAGAATTTGCAGCACCATTTGACAACAACGACTGTGTACCACGAACACAGTATCAAACACACATACACACAATCACGACACGTTTGAAACACAATGTGTCCATAATCAACACAGATTTATGAAAATTTGTAACAATGTCAAACATAATGTGTCCACATAAGAATAAAGTATGTAAAACCACATAAAAGACCCAACAATGGGCCATCACACAACAATGTATATGCCGACTACGACTGATCAGGAGGAGCATCACCGCTCCTATCACCGCTCCTAGAAAGAAGGTAAGCATACTGCTCCGGTGTAAGAACCACCGACGACGATGAAGGAGGAGGCAATGCAACCGCTGGAGAAGGAGGCAGTGTAACCGCTGGAGATGGGTGCGTCCGCGTCTCCTCTAGGGCTCGGAGTCTGGCGCTGCATTGCTCCATGCAAGTCGCTATCCTGGTAACGGTGTCGTGAATGGACTCCTGTGTCCCCTGTACTTGCTGCACGGTGCGCTCGAGCTCGTCAAAGCGTGCGGTGACCGACGCAGCGTCCTCTTGCTCCTGAGGCCCTTGCTGCTCAGCAATCCTCCTCAGTATATCGTCGTGCAGCTCAGCAATCTGGCGGACAATGGTCTCCTCGACTCGGGACGACTCGGCCTGTGACGGCTGTGAATGCGCACTGGAAGAGGGCCCTGGATGCCTGCGTCGCAACAAATGCGCCGTAGGACCCCGTACTGTAGTACGTACCCCTCTGAAGACCACCAACAGCGGTCTTCCAGAGCTCGTCCTCCGACTGGGACGGAGAGGGTTGCGATGTACCAACCCCTCCCTCTGCCTGTGCACTAGCACTCGCACGCTCATCACGTAGCCTAACATACTCTTCCTAGAAATCATTGTGCATCTCTATACATCAGTACTTACCTAAATTAGCCTAATAAACGTCTAAAATATTTAATTATTAAGTATATGGTTATCTGTATATTCTTCAAGTTGTGTTAAAAATTAACGAAATCTAAATGAGTACTACATAGCTCTGAGTAGCCCGGTCGTCGATGAGCTTCCCGTCCTTTCGATGGGTGGCCAGGAAGACGGTCACCATGTTTGCGTCCTCACCCCTTTCACCTGCGTGTTTGTTATATTTTATTCTTTAGTAAAATAGAAAATTATACTCCTACTATCAATAAATTCTTATATTTGACAATAAATCACATACCAGACGACGGAAATGCTCCGTCATAGGAATCGATCCACCACACCACTTTTCGGCCATCGTCCTAGCCGCCTTCGCCTTCTCCGACCGCTCTTTGTACTCGGGCTCCTCAAATCGAGCCCTCATCGTGGCCCACTGGTCAGGTGTGATCCAACCAGCAATCGGCTTTCCGGAGTGGTGACGTTTTTTCTGATCGTCAATAGCATCACGGATCAACTTGGCGGCGACGGCAGAAACTGCCTCTCAATCTGCTCGACGCGGTGTGGTGGATAAAAATAAGTCCTCTACAAGAATTACAAATTAAAATAATTAGTTCTAAAAAATACTTAAATTTATATTAATCATACTAAATTAACTATCTTTAGTTACCTTGAAGTGGGCAAACCAGAATGCCTTCCTCTCTTCCGAGGCATCCGAGTAGTTGATCCACGGACCCCCATAGTTGGACCTTAGAAACAGGCCCAACGCTCTCTGTACCGACGAGGGACGATATCTGTATACAACGATAACCGACGTATTAATGAATATATATAGATATACAGCCATGCATAAAATATTGATTTAACTTACTTCGTAGGACCGTCGGCCTAAATCTCCATCCTCGTCTCGTCCTGAGGTTCGCATGCAGGGTCGCTCTGGTATGGATCCGCCCGGGCGGGACGGACGGGAGTAGGGACTACCTCCTCCACCTACTCCCCACCCGCCATGCTGCTGTCAGCACTAGGAAGGCTAGGGGAAGTAGTATGCTCAGCAAGCCTGGAACTGCTCGTCGCAGGTGCACTGCCACCCGGACCTGAGACCGTATGGTACAATGGAGTGCTCGGGTCAGAGGATGGTCCAGAGCCATCCTCCTGTAACGGAGCTCTCTGCCCACCTAAGGACACGGATCGTGCTGGCCTATCTCCGCGTCGTCCTGAGGTGCCTCCGCGTCGTCCTGCCATGCTGATAATATATTGAAGTTCATAATTTAAGACTACAGAAATATGAATACATCGAAATCACAATTTATGATTGAAAATATAAATAATACAATGACAGTTTAGAAATATCTGCATATATACATTGGAATTCATAATTTAAGTTTTCAAAAGTGATCATAGTTCATAATTTAAGATTACAGAAGTATGAATACATCAAAATCACAGTTTCTCAATCATCCTCTGAAAATTCATCTTCTTCGTTTGCCTCCCTCCTCATCCTCTTCCTCTTCCTCCTCATCGTCACTAGCATCTCCTTCGTCTTTCCCTTCGGATACTTGTACCTCTTCTACACAAGTAGATATTGAATGGGGAACTTCTGCTGAGTCGACATCAACTGTATTAGGTACAAGAGGCAGCTCGTCCTCCTGATAAGCCACTTCGTCGTCGTCGTAGATATTTCTGGCTTTAGTCTTGCATACTGCCCACCAGTCGTACCTCGTTGTTCCCCGTCTAGGATATGTTGTAAAATATACGAGTTGAGCTTGACTTGCTAGGATAAATGGTTCGTATCCTTGGTATCGACGACGGTAGTTAATATCTACAAGACCATGTTTGTCAATTTTCCATCCTTGATCTTGTATGGGATCGAACCAATCAACTTTGAACAACACGATCTTGGCAGGCTCTATGCCATAGTTGTACGTCAATTCCACGATCTCACGTAAGACGCCATAGAAATCATTGCCTGGAGTGACATCTTTGTAGTTGTAGATTTGATACACAAGAAACTGTTTTTTGTGGAATCAAGATCCAGGAAGCTATCTCTGATGACAGCATTTGTTGACTTGAACTTAAACCCATTCACGCAATAACTTGGCCATACTTTGACGGCATAAATTGGTCCCTTGGCAAGAGTTCTAATAGATTCATTCTCAAGAATGACGTCCGGACGATCGACCTAAACACGAAAATACGAAATTAAGTTTAATGTTAAGTTATTTCTTGTGCAGTTAATGGAGGAAGATTCTAACTAGCTTCTTACGTACATATGCAGTCAACCAAGACGGGAAATGAAGTCTCATTTCTTCTTCTACTTCTTCATCTGTAATGTATGGTCTACTTGACCTCACCTCATCATTAAATTTGCTGAAAACCAATAAATATCGATCGGGATATACTCGTTAAATTATAATAACGGAATCAACAAAGATGACTTGAATGTTGAAGATTTTCACTTACCACTCTAGCTTTTCCACTTCATCCTCCTCGCAGTTGAGTAATATATATAATTGGGCCGCCTTTAGTTCCTCATCATTCAAATATCTCTTTTTCAGTTTTCCTGAAGGCTTTCCAAGAGCATTGAAGACTTTCAATAATGCATCATTATATTCTATATCTCCATCGTCGTTCCTCGGAGCTCTTGTTCTATTTGTACCAATATGAGGCTTGAAATACATTGAACAGAAGTTTGTAATCTCCTCAAGGACATAGGCTTCACAAATAGAACCCTCGACCCGTGCCTTATTTTTCACCTTTCTCTTTAGGTGGTTTAGATGGCGCTCGAACGGGTACATCCACCGATAACCGACGGGCCCACCAACACGTGCCTCATATGAAAGATGAATTGGCAAATGCTCCATAGAGTCGAAGAATCCAGGAGGGAACACCTCTCAAGCTTACACAATGACTACAATGTCCTTCTCCTCGCTTTTCAAGCCGATCGACGAGCAACTTAGTATAACAAAGATCTCTGAAGAATATGCTAAGCTCTGTCAGTGGATCCCAAACGACATGAGGTAAGAATTCCCGAAATGCAATCGGGATTAACCTCTCCATAAAAACGTGACAGTCGTGGCTCTTCATACCCTGGAGTTTGTTCTCCTTCGGGTCAACACATCTTCTCAAATTCGATATGTACCCGTCTGAAAATTTTAGGCCCTGGATCCACCTACAAAGTTTACCTTTGTCCTCCTTGTCCAGTGAGAAAATGGCCCTGGCTTATACTTCCTCTCCTGCCTTCCTTTATCAAATGCAACTCTGGACGTCTGCATATTTCTTCTAAGTCCAACCTGGCCTTGAGATTGTCTTTCGTCTTCCCCTTTACGTCCATCACAGTATTTATTATATTGTCAAATACATTCTTCTCGATATGCTGACATCCAGGTTATGTCTGAGCAGATGGTCACTCCAATAGGTGGGTCCCAGAATATACTCCTCTTCGTCCAGTTGTGAGCGCGGCCAAATCCATCACACTTGTACCCCGTTGTAGGCTCTTCAATAGCACTTGACAATTCTTTAACTTCTTTCCATATCGTGTCCCCAGACCACCGTGGCGGTGGACTGGACTTCTCCACCACGCCAGCACGAAAAGCATTCCTGTTCCTCTGTTACGGATGATCCTTTGGCAGGAACTGTCGATGACAATCAAAGAAGCACGGTTTTCCTCCGTGTTTCAAACGGAAAGCCTTAGTGCGATCCATGCAATACGGACATGCGAGACGACCATGGGTGCTCCAACCCGATAACATTCCATAGGCCGGGAAATCATTGATGGTCCACATTAGTGCGGCCCTCATCTGAAAGTTCTGCTTTCTGGAAACATCATATGTGGTTGCACCTACTTCCCACAACTGATTCAGCTCATCTACCAAGGGCTGTAAGTACACATCGATGTTCCTCTTCGGGTTCTTCGGACCTGGAATAATAACAGTTAGGAACATGTAAGGAGTCTTCATACACATCCAAGGCGGCAAGTTGTACGGAGTAACAATCACTGGCCAACAGGAATATTGTGAGCCCGAAAGTCCAAATGGGGTAAAACCGTCGAAGGAAAGCCCCAATCTGACATTACGCGGCTCCAAAGCAAAATCGGGATACACTCGATCAAAGTGCTTCCATGCTTCCCCGTCGGAGGGATGATCCAGTACTCCATCTATTTGTTCCCCTTGTGCCAACTCATATTATCAGCTGTCTCCTTTGCCATAAACAACCTCTGCAACCGCGCGTCGAAGGCAAATAGTGCATCGAATCTGTTGGCTTGCGTGCACCAGAAGTCCTTGTTGTACTAGTTGCCTTGAAGCGATCGGCACCACAAAATTTGCAGACGTCTTCATCCTTGTCGTCCTTATAGTACAACATGCATCCGTTGCGACATGCATCAATTTTTTTATACCCCATCCAGAGCGATCTTACCATTCTCTTGGATCGGTAGAAGTCTTTAGGTAACTTGCCACCCTCCGGCAATATATCTATAATTAACTCCAGGATTCGGTTGTAGCATTCTTGAGACATGTTAAAATCTGATTTTATGCTCAACAATCTTGTAACCACCTCCAACGGTGAATGGTCATCACAACCAGGATATAAAGGAGTCCTTGCATTCTCCAGCAACTCCATGAACTTTGCAGCATTAGCATTCGGTGCCTCCTCAGCTGCATATTGATTGTTCGGATCGAAACTAGGCCCCGCAGCATCGAAAACCATGTTTGTCCATCCTTGGTCGTAATCAGCATGCTCGTGGACATCTACATAAGGCTCCACATAAGGCTCCGGCTCGGAGGCTAAAGACACAAGTTCTCCGTGTGCGGTCCACTGATAATAATTTGGCATGAAACCCCTCGAATACAAATGATATGTCACATCCACTTCCGAATGATATTTCAAGTTGCGACATCTCATACATGGACACTTAATTTTTGTACGGTCCATGTACTGAGGGAACGCCTTGGCAAACTGCAGGAACTGTTGCACACCCTGTATAAATTCATCCCGCACACCGCACATGTCATCAGGATGACGATTGTACATCCACAAACGGTTCCGCAGATAGTAATTCATATCCATTTTAAGATAATTCTGCAAAGATTGACACAGATAATAATTCATCAGGATGACTCCTGTATATCCACAAACGGTTCTGCATAATTGCCAAGTGTGGGGACGAATGGCTCAGAACACAACCCAAAATGCATTCTAGCATACATTAGTTTGAATCATCTATGTTCTGTACATATTGTGTAGTATATGTTCTTATCGAATCTAGTATCTGAAGGATGTAACAGAATCAAGATGAACCCACATAATGTAATACTAAGACATTATCTACTACTAAAAGATGTAGTGATAGGTTGTCGTATCATCATTGCCGAGGGATGGGGGTAGGAGGACAGTCAACTTTATCTACGGCTATATAGATTATGCCTCGCCAGTCGAATGGCTGCAGGGACTATGTCCTGATCACGATGTCGTACCATAGATTATCTACTACTAATTAAGACTTTCAACTAAGCAGTCAAAGGGTACTGAACAGAAAGTCTAATTATAAGACTTTCAACTAAGCAGCGTTGTAGGATTTAAAATATGGTATTCAGGATTAGTATCCATCCTTCGTGACATAGCTGACTCTGCCAAAACTGACCAACATATCCTACACTAATCATTCCATATTTCAGTAATGTCAGTGAGCTAAATCATTCTCAACTGTCGAGAATACTTAGGAGAAAACTCATATCACAGGATTAGTATCCATCCTTCGTGACATAGCTGAAATTTTATAGAGCTCGATAATAATTATTAGACAATTTATTCATCATTTCAAAACCCTGAAAAAGCCCAAAAACAACTCCCAGTATTACACTGTGAGTCTCGTGTCCACACAGTGGGACACGACGTGTCCAAACCAAAATAGGTGTCACACGAACTAGAAGCGAGTCCACTGTGAGTCTTGTGTCCACACAGTGGGACACGACGTGTCCAAACCAACAAAATAGGTGTCATACGAACTAGAAGCGAGTCCATTGTGAGTCTCGTGTCCACACAGTAGGATACGACGTGTCCAAACCAAAAAAAAAGGTATCATACGAACTAGAAGCGAGTCCACTGTGAGTCTCGTGTCCACACAGTGGGACACGACGTGTCCAAACCAAAAAAAATAGGTGTCACACGAACTAGAAGCGAGTCCACTGTGAGTCTCGTGTCCCCGGCAGCGAGTCCACGCTCTCGTGGACACGAACTACAAGCGAAAGAGAGAGCTAGAAGTCGAGGAGAAACTGGAAAGCGGGGGGGAAGAGTTACCTGATCCGGAGCTACCTGAGGAAGGAGGAGGAGGAGAAGGAGGAAGGAGATCGCCGAAGAAGCGCCGCGGAGGAGGAGGCCGGAGGAGGGAAATCGCCGGAGGGGCGTCGCGCGTCGCGGAGGGAAATTTTGGAGAAATCGTCGGAGGGAACGAAATATTTGGGGGGAAATTTTGTGAAAGATCGAAAAGCGAAACCCTTGCTATATGAAAATATTAGCGACGTAATTCTAGAACGTCGCTAAACGTCGCTGGTATTTATGAAACGGCGACGCTACTTAAATTGCGTCGCTACACGTCGCTGATTCAGCGACGTGTACCGACGAACTTGCGACGCCTATTCTCATTTAACAAATTGCAGCCGCTAGACGTCGCTATTAGTCGCTGTCAGCGACAAACAGCGGCGTCATACATAAACGTCGCTAAAACCCCAAAAAATAGCGACGTTTTTGTATGGAGTCGCTAAATACGTCGCTGATATGACTTATTTTGGTAGTAGAGAACTGCTGCACCTTCATCATCTAGACAAACCTGTCTCTCGTGTCCACAGAGTTCCTAGACACAGAACCATATCCTTCTAAGCACAATGTCCGACCCGACAGTCACACGAATTCAGTTCGACACATTGCAGAGAGGCTAGGATAGAACATACCTGAGTCCTACTGATATGCGGCGATCCGACACAGTAGTCTTATGTCCGATGGTGGTGTCCCCGAGTCCACGGCTTGACGACAAGTCCTCTTGAGCATTTCATCGAACAATTAATATGCGCAAACAGAAAGAACAATCGTGAGTTTGATTTAAATTATATCGACTCCAAAATTGGAGAAAAGCTTGCAAGGATCAGATCAAAGACTCACCAATACAATCCTAATCAAAATTTCGAAGATCAAAGATTCAATCAAGAATCTGTTCAGCAAAATTAAATAAAAAATCTGCCAATTCATTTGTACAGTCATTGTATAGGAGGATCAAGGAACTTACAAAATCGATCAAGTGACTGGTACAGAGCTTCAGATCGAGAATCTCTAGTAATTCATAACAAGTCAACTGAGCCTCTTGATCGATCAATAGGAATGAATCCTATCAGAATTCGAGGTACGGCTCATCACTTCGTTGAGAAGGAAATTAGCGCGCAGGAAAATGATGAAGAAGTAATTGCAGAAATAAGGAAGTATCGATCAAAAAATGGAGATCTTACCAGAAATATAGGAGCGATGCTGACAATTTGAGATTTGATTATCACCTAGAAAAGAGGTAAACGCCATAGCCAAAGCTCAAAAGGACAGAGGAGAACTCGATCAATACTGATTGTTAACCGAGTAATCGAACTCAAGAATCTAGAAGAATGGCACTTACTCCAAGCTCGATCCGCTGTGCTCGTTCTCGATCGATCCTTCTTCAAACTCTGTTCGCCATGGCCAGACTTCGGAAGCTCGAGGAAGAAAAAAATTAGTGAGGAACGTGACAGGGCTTTGCCGCCTAGGAAAGTGATAAATAGGAGAGGACTGAGGTTCAATTTATAGGCAGTGTCGAGCGGGCAGGCAGTTGCGCGGGAACTGACCGGCGGTTGCACGGGTAGCGGTGGTTACAATCGACGGCCAGGATGAGACGTGTTGTTGGGGATCAACGATGGGGATGCACGAGGTGGTTAGGCGGTTGGGAGGAAGCTTCTGGAGTCGGCTCTTCCGTGCGGCGTCGTCGTCGTCCCCGACTTGAATTCTCAGAATAGTGAAAGGAATAAATGAATTGGGAAGAAAGGAATTTGAATATAACGGTTGGGTGTTAACGAGTGCGGGTAGAAGGTTATCGGGTTAGACCCGATACAGACTCATACCTGCAGTAGAATTGGTGGGTTCAGCTGTTGGGCTGGCCCACAGAAATGGCTGAGAATGGCTGAAAAAGGATGGGTCGGCTGGCCGATGAAGTTGGCTGAGATAGGAAAAATGGTTTGTTGAATATGGAAGTTTAATAGTTTTAGGAAATTGTTAAAATAGAAAATTATTCTTTGAAATTTATTAATTAGGAATTAAGAAAAATATAGGAAAAATATTCACTTTATTTATGAACAAGTGGAGTTACAAATCTTTCCCCCTTGAAAAATTTTGTCCTCAAAATTCCAGGGTAGAGTGATCCATTAAGCCTCAAAGAGATAGGGGTATTTCTCCCTCATCTCATCCTCTCTCTCCCTGGTGGACTCTCCAGTAGATTGATGCGTCCAAGCAACTCTGACTAGCTAAATAGTCTGATGCCGTAGCCTCTTCTCTATGCATCCAGTATCTCGACCGGCTGTTCTGAATAAGTGAGAGTAGGCCCCACCTCCACTCTGAATGGTCAACCACATGACTGGGATCTGCTATACCTCCGAAGCTGTGAAACATGAAATACATTGTGTACTCCCTCCAGGTTAGGTGGTAAGGCTAATTTGTAAGCAACTGCTCCTACTCTGCTCAGAATCTCAAACGGTCCAATGAACCTCGGACTCAGCTTCCCACCTCTGCCGAACCTGATAGCTCCCCGAGTTAGTGAGATCCGTAGGAACACAAGATCTCATACTGCAAACTCTAGGGGTCTTCGACTACTGTTTGTCCAGTACTTTTGTCTATCCTGTGCAATCCTCAGATGATCTCAAATTTGTCTGACTTTGTCTGCAGCCTCCATAACCATCTCTGGTCCCAACAATGGTCTCTTCCAACATTATCCATGACAATGGTGTGCGACATCTACGACCAGTGCCTCAAATGGGGTCATTACAATGCTAGCATGATAACTGTTTTGTAAGCAAACTCTACTAGATGTAGATGGTCCTCCCAAGATCCTCCAAAGTCCAGCACACAAGTCCTCAACATATCCTCCAGTGTCTGAATCGTCCTCTCTGACTATCCGTCTGTCTGAGGATGGTATGTCGTGCTGAACTTGAGGTGTGTACCAAGACTCCTCCATAGGCTCTTCTAGAAATAAAAAGTGAACCTACTATCTCTATCTGAGACAATGCTAACTGGAACTCCATGGATCCGCACTATCTGTCGCATATATAGGTCTGCCAATGTCACGACCCGTACACACTGTGAGGGTACGAGAACGTAACAGCGCCCAGCCTACGCTACAGTGTCGGCAGTAGAACGCTGTCCTAGGTCAATCATCTAACAATATAAGGTACCTGTAGTATATACACTCCGAATGGAGGTGACATAGCAATACAGTCTCAATCACATCTAAGGTAGAATACGATAAAGATAGATAGATATGAACAGAAGAAAACCCACAGAGGTACAATCCGGATAAAAACTAAGTGTCTATGATGCATCTCCACAAACATCCAAGGAAACAACTCCCAATATACAATAATTATCAATGAGAAAGACAAGTAAGAGTCTAAGCTATCTATACTAAGCAAGGGGTATCATCCTCAGCAGCTGCCTGAACCTCCCCAGGGGTCCAGGTCGCGAGTGTCATCTAGGCAAGCTCCAATATAAGGGGTACAGGGTTCCTCATCATCCTCTGTAAAATTTTCAATAGGTCCAGTCTGGACGGGAGCGAGCACAATACATCTCACGCAGATCATAACAGGTTAGAGATATAAACATGCAAGAGAGTACGATACATGAAACTGAAAGAAAGTACATGATGTAAACAGAGAAGAACTGTAATAGAAATATCTACTATAAGTAGAGAGATACCAGTGACTAGTGGTTTAGAGTACAAAGTCGACATGTGAACGGCTGGATTTGTACATGACTATACTAAAAGGCACACATGGCTATACTACTTTGGAATTGTTTACATGACTATTTATACTCCCCCATACCCCAATCAATACACAAGGATCCAAACAAGTTATGTTATGTACATGGTTTTTACATGAAGCCCATAAATGGGTGCACATAAAGTATACATGAGAGCTCATACATGAGTGCACATGAAGTTCACATGGGGGCCCATAAATGGGTGCACATGAAATTCACATGAAGGCTCATAAATGAGTGCACATGCAATATAGGTTATACATAGATACATGGGAAACATGACCGATTCATGAGAGCACATCAGAGTACACGAGCATGCATGAACGAGCATGAAGCACATGAGAAACATGAATAACATGAGAGCGAGGAATACATGATGCACACGAAACACATGACATAATGTATCCGATGCTCCCGAAGGGGATAACATCTCAATGTAGGGATCCATATAGTACCAATCCGTGATACTATCGTGACACATCAATAAGGTAAACTAGAGCAGGAATATAATTCTAAGCAAGTTATGAAATGATCAGAGAATGTACTCGCCTGGTATCTGAATGTCTGAAGTAAATGCACTGTTCGAGATGAGGTACCTGACTCCTAGTTAGAGCAACACAAGTCAAGATGTATACAGGGGATAAATGTAATCTATGATGCGTCTGTATGTTGTCTAGGTCAAACTTAACCCTAACAAGTCTAATAAGTCTCACTAGGCCTAACCAAGCCTAGTCTAGCAATCACACACCAATCACAAACCATTATAAGCTATCCACATATTATACTTATAGGCATATATTAGCTACATACAATTCTTGCATACCTTCATCACATATATATATATATATATATATATATATATATATATATATATATATATATATATATATATATATATAAATAATATATATATATATATATATAAAGAGCTAGCATCATGTAGAGGCAATGTGGTTAGTGTGTGTATACAAGGTGTATAGCAAGAATGGTTCAAACACTAGCTAACTATATGGCATCTAATGTATATTCCTACACCTATATACATTCACATATAATGCATACATATATATATACAAGGTAACTATAAGTAAAAGTATATATAGAGGGGTGTGAACAAGTGCTAAGTGTTAATGAGGGTGTATAATGCAAAGAGGGAGTGGTGGTTAAGAGAAACGGCAAGGGGATGGTGAGCTCAGATTTCAGCTTTGTGTATAGATGTGTTAAGAGGGTAGTCAACATGTGAGGGCTGTGTTTGAGGGTTGATGTGGGACATGTATAGGGCTGTTGTATAGGCCAACTAAGGGTGCCTATGCTGTCCAAATATGGACTGGTACATGGGTTTAAGGACTGAAATGTGAGGGTCTAATAAGGGGTTACATGACAGGTTATAGGGCTGTATATGTAGGGACTGTTTTAGAGTGGTATGGTGTCAAGTGAGGGTGTCTCAGGTTCAATGTGAAGAAACATGAAGGAAGAGGGTGTGTGAGTGTTTAGGGAAAATTCAGTGAGGATATGTGTGTATGTGTGTGTTTTCAGAAATCAAAAATGAAGGATCATGTGACAGAACATGGTTTAGATCGGGTGTCACATTATATGTGTGTCAAGGTGACAGTGAATAGGAAACTAAAATCAGTGTGTACAACCTGTGTGAGTGTGTGAATAAGAGGCCTGTGTGTGTGTTTGTAGAGGAGGACTGTGTGTGTACAGGTTACACAAATTCAGGTCACAGTTTTCAGAATCAACCCAAAACTCAGGAAATCAATGTGATACTTGAGTGTTCTCAGGTTCTAGTCCTAAACTAACATTTCAGTAAAAAGGGGAAGAGTTCAGTTCTCATTTCACATAATCTCAGGTTAACATTAACTCAGTTTTAGAAAACAGTTCACAGGTTAACATTATTAAGGAATGAATCCTAAAAATTTTAGTAAACAATTGGTGAGTGAGGCCATTGGTGTTACTGGACTGATCAAGACACAAATGGTTGCAACTGCACACAAAGAAATAATTCTCAGTTTTCTATATAACCAAATCTCAGGTTTTTGAAAATGCTTCTCAGGTTTTTCAGGTTTAATACATGACAGTGTAGAATTCTCAGTTATTCAAGACCCAATGTAATTTGAAAACCCATCATAAACACAATCATAAATCCTAATTCAAACTAAATCTCAGCTGAATCATAGGAAAATATGTGTACCCAATTTTATGTTAAAATCAGTTACAGAACAGTGCACATAACAACGTATCAGTCCATTAGTTCGATTCGAAGCCAAAAGCAAATTTCGAAAACTAAAACCCATGCTAGTCATAACCCCAACATGTTAGCTAATCCCCAGATGCATGTAGGTGTACAAAAAATTAATTTAATCAATAAAATAGGTTAATCATTATCGAATTCAAGAACCCCCAAACTGACAGTTCTACATGTATCAGAAAATATGGATTTCCCCAATTTCGAATTGGAAATCATAGTAAAATGCCAATTAAATGGTTGACAATATAGCCACACATGTTTACGTGTCATAGGAAGTGTTTGTGTCTAACCAAGTCGACACATTTGTGTCCACGATACCAAATCACACACATACACGAACTGTGCACTGACAGTATCGTGCACGCGTGCACGCCACTCGTGGACACGACACAGTGTACCACGTGTCACGTGCACATGCCTGCGTGTTCGCCAGTACTAGGAGAAGGTGCTCAAGTGTCTGAAACGTGTGCACAACATGTATACATTCGATACGGACACCGTATCAATGAGCAAATCTGCGCGTGTGCACACAGTGCCAAATCCGTGTGGCTTAGATTTCTCCCAAACCATACCATAAGGTCCCACAAAATTTTGTGGGCCTTGTGTCAGTCACCCAAGGAGTGTCCACACCAATTTTGGTGTCAAGAGGTGGCGTGTCCAGCGAGAAATAGGACACGGGCAGCAAGGCACTGCCCGTGCGTGCTGCGAGCGTGTTCGTATCCTATTTGGACACGACACGGCTCGAAAATCAACTCAGTCCAATTGTAAATCAATGTATGCATATAAATCAACAAATTTGTTCAAACACTTTTCAAAAAATAACAAATAAAAATCCTTTGTGACATTTCATCAAACACATGTATAGACACCTTGATACGTGTCCGATACGGACACCAAACTGAGTCTAATTCCTACCAAACTTGGGGGACAGCTAGGGTTGCCCTAAATGAATGCAACCATGCAAAGAAATTGGGAAATGGAAGGGTTTTGATAGGTTTACCTATTGAGAGCAAGTCTCAATAAAAAGCCCCAAATTGGAGAATCCCTCTTCCTCAAATTGTGTCCAAAAGAGCTCCACTCCTTGTAAGCAAGCCTCCTTCAATCTCCCCTCCAGATTTTATCCAATTGCAAGAGGTTGGGATCAATTTGGTGGAGAAATGGAGGAGTTAGGCAATTTGGGGAAGAAATTAGGGCTTCCTACAAAGGGATGTTCTAAAGGAGGCAAGGTGTAGAGACATTATATAGGCTGAAGTTAGGTCTTAGTTGGGCTGTTGTAGCTGCCTAAAATGAAGAGCTAGGGTTAGGGTTTCAAGTCATGGGCCAGGGCTTAAGTCACAAGTTTTAAATCACAAGTCATTGCATTAAACCATAAGTCATGACTTAATTTCACTAAACCTAATACCCTCATTCTAAAACCAATCTCTAATGACTAAAATGGGTTAACTCAAGTTAGGCTAGGGTTACCATAGCTAGGGTTAGGTTCTAGGCTAGTCCACTAGGTCTCAACAAGTCAAAGTCAAACTAGAATTCACCAATTCAATAAATAATCAAATAATTCAAATAAGTCAAAATGACCAAATTATCCCTAGACTAAAAATGATAATTAAAACACCCTAATCATATGGCTAGGCTCTAGGGCAGACAGTCTCTACGGTTTCACTAGCTGCACATCAAAATCACAAGTCATGATATTTAAATAGTTTTAAAATGATTAAAAATTACTAAAAAATATATTAAATTTTAAATACCATAATTAAATAAATTAAAATACAAAATTTCAAAATTACCCTCATTTTAGAAACTGTGTGTTACAAGTCTACCCACCTTAGAAAAATTTGTCCTCAAAATTAAAATGGTAGTAGTCCTTCTAGGTCAAACCCCCACAATCAAAGTCTCAAACATACCGTCAGATAATCATATGCGTCTGTCCAAAATCATGATACTCAGAATCTTCGTCATACTAGTGAGCAAGGCTACGATAATCAGAGTCCTCGACTAAGGCACATACTTCTAGAATCATGGTATTTAAAATTTTTGCATTGTCGCATGCTTGGCAGCGAAAACCTTAAATTCCCACACCCGAAAAATACGTCCTAAATCTGACTATATGTCCTCACTATGCCAGCTAACACGACTATCGAAGATTCTAGATTCCATAACTGGATGACCTAGCCCATATGATTCATCTCAGAAGAAAATCAAACATAACACAAGAACAACATGACAAAATTGATAAATCAACAAGGAGCAGAGGGAATCGAAATTTCAAGGCAGTTATAAGAGGCAATTACAGGATTTGAGTCAAAAGAACGGAACCTGCAACTAGATCTCCAACGGCCTGAGCATCCTCGACTATCCTGGCGAAAGCTCGCTCCTGCTGGCCTCCCCTTGCCTACTGCTGATGCTACATGTACCTCTGCTACTGATTCGGTAAGGGTAATCCCCTCTGCTGGCCTACCGGAGCCCTAGCTCCTGCTCCCTGAACTGTCTGTCCCGATGACTCGGGACACTCTCTCAGACGATGATCGGATCCTCCACAAAGCAAACATCTGCCAAACTTCTTCCGGCATTTGCCCCAACCATGCCCTAGTCTCTTACAGAAGGGACAAATAATAACTAGCTGCTGTTCCGGGGCCTGCTGCTGCTGCCTCTGTGGCTGTTGTGCCTACTGAAAGGATACACGAACCTGAAATTGCCGTTGCTGAAGGTAGGCCCTCGGCTTCTGATACTGCTGCTGAAACTGTAGGGATGGCATCTGCTGCGGATACTGTGGCTGAATCTGCAAGCGGGGCATCTACTGCGGATACTGCTGCTGAATCTGCAAGTGGGGCCTCTTAGTGTCACGACTCGTACCCGCTTTTCGGATACGAGACGTGCCCAAGCCAGCCTACGCCGCAGAGTCGGCGGTAGAACGCTGTCAAGCCCGCAAGAAATAAATGCTCATAATATCACAATTGCTGCTCATTCACATTTCTAATTTATTACCACAGTTACAGCATTTATATTTAAAGGAAATACAAAGTTTCATAATTTAAGAAAATGATACAATTGCTTTCTATTTCTAGGTTGGCCTCAGCATACCCAAATCTTCCCAGTGCTAAGAATGATCGCGGCTAAACCTAAAAAATGTTGGTTTTTAGTCAGAAATGGAACAAGTACACAAACCGACGGTAATGCAAAACATAATAGAATTAACAAGACATAAAAATAGCATATGGAATATGAAAGCTAGTAAGAAAACTGATGACATAGCACGATAGAGAAGTAAACAAGGAAAAACTAATAAAAGACATCTATCTAGGTGGTGTGAAATATCTGTTTCGACATGTGAACGACTAGGGGTAAATACGGCTCACTGCACGTGTCGTGTGCAGCTGCTATCGTGCAGATTAGACATATTGGGATATTTTGGGTAGTTCACATGTTTACTAAGATATTTCCCCTCCCGACTACTCCGTGTGACGAGCGTGTCAACAAGCAGCAAGATATTTGTATAGACATGAAATGAAAAGACTACTATGAATCGGAGAGCAATCAGAAAGTGCACTTGCCTGAGGTCCTTAGCTGGAGAAACCAATAACACTATACCACTCAAAGAGCCACAATCAGTCAACACATGTAGAAGTCTCCAGGTGCTGAAATAAACATTACCAATGTTCTCAGAATAGTCAAATTAGCAAGATTGCCTGTCCTTAAGTCTAATTCTGGACACAGGGGTAAAACGGTAATTTTGGCAAAAACGGTGTCCACCGTTGGACCCGCTTTGCACCGAAAAGCGTGCCAGAGTCAACGGTCTCTAAAGTCATCAAACTATATGTTTACGAATCCAGTTTTCCGATATGAATCCAACCGTATGTCCAAAGTTGGATTCCGGTGGCCGTGCACAAAATCATCCGTTGAGTGGGACCGTAGGGCCCGTAAAAACGACGTCGGATTCAACTGTCTCAGAATTGGACCAAATTTGGCATACAAGACCAGAAAAACGATACGGTCCTGTTGGCGCAAGTTTCGTCTCGATCTGACGAGCGTGCACAAAGTAATTGAAAAATTTGCAAAGTGCACGATACGGTGAATTTTGACGGATACGTATCAAATTCGTCGCGCGCACGCGACCAATTTGAATTCCGTCAAAGCCCACACGACCACAAAGCCGTTACGCAGCTTTCGATCCTTTCGGTATGCGACCACATCATCCGAATTGGTGTGACGCACATCGTGTGGATGGTTTTCAATGTTTTTAAAACAGTTTTTTCTTAGTTTTCGAGTCAATTTATCACAGCACCTACTGATTATAAAAATAATCTAAAAATAGGGTTTTAATGCCGGTTAGGTTGTCTAGAAGTCTGTTTAAGCAGTTTTCTAAAACTCGCGATGTTCTGGTCATAATTCGACCGCAAACATCGAATGTTGGGACAGTTTCTATATCCTGGAAATCGAGATTTTCCCAGTTTTGGGAATCGATTTGCGACGCGCACGAAGCAAATTAATCCAAACTATTTAAAGGGTATTGAAGGGCTATAGGTTAGCTTCGTACCTGCGTAATTGGATCGGAAAACGATCAAGTGTGGGCGAAGATATCTCTTTGCGAAGTGTCCTTCCTGGATGCAACTACTGCTGTCATTCATCTCGCGCGCTCGCGCGCGCGTGGGTCGGCCGGCCTGTGGCCGCGCGCGCGGTGGCGCCGGTGGCGGGCGCGCGCGTGAGGTGCTCCCATGGGGGGGGGTCGGAGGTCTGGTAGAGACTTGGCGTTAGGGTTTTGCTAGGTTCGGGATTGGGTTTCCTTCGATCTCCACCCTTCCCTCTATCTCTCGGGTTTGCACGTACTCGACTATATATATTTAGCGTTTCTTTGAGTTCAAGCCACTTGGGTCGGGCCTGAGGGGCTGCTCGGGTTGGGCAATTAAGTTCAGAGTCTTGGCAGATCTCGGATTAGTGAGTTAATGGGCCGATCGCTGGATGTTTGGGCAGTTTCCTGGGCTGTTAGGCTCGGTTTTGCTACTGGCCTGTGGGGAGGCTACTTAAGGTCGGGTTGTTGGTTTTCCTGCTGTTCTCAGCAGAGAACTGAGCTCGAGTTTGTTGTGGGCTGAAGTGAGCTGGGTTGGGCCTGGCGGTTAGCTTCCTATTGTTTTATTGGTTCTATTGCTTTCCTATATTTCCCTATCTATTATATATATATATATATATATATATATATATATATATATATATATATATATATATATTATATATATATATATATAGATATGCACACATATGTCAGAATAGCTCAAAAAAATCTGAATAATAACCAAGTATTACTATAATCTAGTGTAAAATATTTTATACACATGGGCCTATACTCATACATATAAATATTAATATACATAATATATATATGAGATAAATATATTTTACTAGCCTTTCCTATAATAATAAAACATATATTCAATTATTAAATATGTACCATAAATCTATTTATACACATTTATATAGTTCAACTACCCTAAAATGCACAAGGATAATGTAAAGGAAGTAATTATCATATTTCCAAGAATAAATACTAAATCAAAATATTGAATATTGATATTATATATATATATAACATTTATTCTAGGAAAATATTTATTAGCTACTAAAACATGGTATAAGTACACACTCAAGGTATATCGTCATAGACGTCTTAGGACTCACTATAAGCCTACACGGGCTTGGGCTCGGTTGGGGCCCAGTCCAGACTAGTCGACACAAGCGAATTTCCTACAAGTCAGTAATATAATAATAACTAAATAATTAGATTATTTATAGGTCATGTTACAACTTAGCCTAGTTTTCTCAGTTAGGACGTCACTATGGCTCGGTCTTCCCTGGCATGGCTAATACACTAGTCTAGGCACGCCAATGCACCATCAGGGCCACGATTTCTAGTCATCTGGTACTTCAAAACTCAACCATGATTAAAATCATCTACCGTAATAATTAACTAATTAATTATTTATAAAAATCTAAAAATTACCATTTAATTAAAATGAATAATAAAAAAATATTTTAAAAAATTCGGGAAGGGGAGCTACAAATCTACCCACCTTAAAAATAATTTCGTCCTCGAAATTCTAACTCGTAAACATGCCAAAAATTAAATCATGAAAAATAAAAATAAATCCACTATTACCACAATATCCTCGAATTTTAATTCCTCAAAAATAGTTTGTATTCTTCTCCTAGCCAAATAACCTCTGGGACTTCTACCCACCTTTGGTCACACTACTCCTCATACTAAAATCTTAAAATATTCTAACTGGTGCTAACAATCCTACCAACAAATATCTAGGCATATGGTATCTATAACCCTCTCGTATCTATCAAGCAAACCGAACTTAGCAAGCAGTAATTTACACGAGTAACTAAGAAATATTGGTGAATTCTAATAAGCATGACCTTCGTCTATCTATAATAGAGAGGACAGGAAGATAAGGAAGAACAATCGAGAGAAATGATGAAGTTTAAAGAGTGGTAGAGAATATGCAATAATACAGGTAGAAAGAGTATTTATGAATCTATGGTCTCATTCGCTAGATTGGGCTACTCTAGTCCAGTCACTTGTTACATTGAAGAACCCTTCGCTCTTAGTGGGCTTGCAATCCATGCAATACATAAATTCCGTTCTCAAAATTTTATCTGAACAAGATTTCATAATGGAACGGAATTTGGAAAATCAAGATTGTGATCTTAATGGGTTCTCTATCTGGCATCAATCGTTGATTGGATGAACCTTGGATCTTAACCTATATGGACTGAACAAAATCTCAAGGTAGAACTATGTCTACTAAGTTAGGGTAACCTAGAATAGACTTTAACTCAAGTGGTTGAGCTAGTTGCTAGTCAGGTTGGTTAGCTAGGTCCACAAGCCCAAAATGCGCCTTTAGTGACTTTTGTTCTTAAGTAGCACATGAGGCCTCAATTGGGTGGCATACTAGTAGTATGTGCATAGTGGGCTTCCCGTAGATCACAACCATATATTGGCTCAAAGGAATTGAGTCGAGGTTGAGGCTCTAGTAGAAGTCGGAAAGTATACCGGGTAGGTACTATGGTGAAGGTTATAGCTAGTCCTTTTAACCTAAAAGTCGTAGCACAAAAATAGAGTACAAGGGAACGAGTTTGAGTGGGATATGATATACCTAGATGAAGGTAGACTTGTCTAGATCTTGGATATGAAATTTGTTGAGGGGTAACAGCGGGTCTCGTGCTCTGAATATTAATGGCACGGTCGGGGACACAAGGTGATCTAAATGGAAAGTGGGAGTCCATGGGCACTGTTCCTCATCCTAGTAGAAAAATTATTCTAATCAATCGGTAATCCTCGTACATCTCTAGATTCTAGAAGACTTACCGTCTATCCACCTTAGAGGCTAGGGTATGGTGGCAATGTTCCTGTCATAGGGCTTGGCCGATGGTAGCTACACTTGCATATACAACTATCATGGTCATGGGGATACTAGGTATCTATCTATCATTTACGAGCTTTCGTCTTTCCAATCGGTGAAAGACAAAAATATTAAAGAGTTCAAGAGAGATGTCACTGAATACAATTTTTGCGATTCAAAGACGAAGGTATAATTTAAGAAGAATTGTCAAGCAGTCGCGGATGAGATCCTAGAGACATCTACATCTCAATCCACGTAGGGGAGTTAGATGAAGAGCGAACTAAATGCATCAGGGTTGATCAGACCGTAATATAATGATTCTGATTAGACAATATGTTAGTGGGCCTCCCCAATAAACATATGTCTCGGATCAAGCTCGATAAAAGAGTGAGCTTGCAAAACTAGGCTGTAATAGCAACATTGGTCAAGAGAGTCAAAATATAAAATATGTGAGATTTTTGAAAGGAGGCACAAGTGGTTCGAGTTTTGAGAGAATCAAAACCTTACCTGGTGTTACTGCGTATACAGTCTTCCTATACTCTTCCAATCTCTAAGGCCTTGGTCGACTAATGGGTTATGGACTTCTGATTTCTATTTTCTAAGTAACCTATTAGTGTCGGTTAATTACCTCGTCAGTGGATCACAAGGACCACGAAATGCTAGGTTGGGAGACATGCTACTCAACTTACAAAACTTACACTAGTATTGGTTTTGGTTCTTAGGGTCATACAGGGCAGTCCCTATCCTCTATAATATCCTAAACTTGTAATCACATCTGAAATCGTTTCACCGAGAAATACGCCTTGCCCGTATACTCCGGCTACGGCAAACCCTTGGTTTCGTGATTCAAATGTGATAGGCTATCAGACACTCTACCTATTTTGACACAAATGTATCTAAGATTTAAAGAAGTCAACGAGAACATAGTTTCTGCAAGGTTCCATAGACTATGATTCTTCGAAATGATTTCAATTCTATGGGTTGTGCATCGCCAGTGCGCTGCTGGCTGCAGTGAACCCATATTCTCCACTCTCAAATAATTGACGACAGTGCGCTGCTGTCTAAACTTTATGGGTTAGCTAATATTTCTCTAACTATAACCGTAAAATTTTTATGAGCTTTTAGAGATTCAAACAAGTTGACTAAGAATGAAGCGTAGGTATTTGTCCTATCAGTCACAATATTTAAAATAAAAGAGTTAATATGGAGAAAATAACTAAAGATGAAAGTAATACAAACATTCTAGTATCTATTTTATGTGCATTTCAATGGTTGATGGAAAATCCCAAGTCAATCTACCTCGAGATTCGCATACGAATAACAGAATCATGAATTATGAATCAATTCCTTACAACAACTAGAATTTAAATAGGCAGTTCTAATTTATGATATGATGTTTATATCTAAATAGAGCAAAAGATAAATCGAACAGTTTATCACGATTAAAGCCTTGATTTTAGATAAGCCTAACTTACCAGTGAATAGTGGATCCACATTGGATCATAATGTCATATCAAAAGTAATGGTGTACCTGTAGGGATCTAGCAAGTTATCTAAATTGCATGGCCTATCTAACAACCTTAACTACCCAATCGGTCAACTTGAACAAGGGACTCCTAGTCCTAGTTATTATCTTAAATCATTTTAATCCTAGTTGTGAATGAGCATTTCCTAGGCGCAGGTTCGTAGCAGTACGACTAATATGGTACTACCGTAAGTTCGCAATCTTTTACGAAAACTGACCTGCATGGGCTACCACAAAAAATTGTCACGACCCGTACCCGCTTTTCGGATACGAGACGTGTCCAAACCAGCCTACGCCGCAGAGTCGACGGTAGAACGCTGTCAAGCCCGCAAGAAATAAATGCTCATAATATCACAATTGCTGCTCATTCACATTTCTAATTTATTACCACAGTTATAGCATTTATATTTAAAGGAAATACAAAGTTTCACAATTTAAGAAAATGATACAATTGTTTTCTATTTCTAGGTTGGCCTCAGCATACCCAAATCTTCCCAGTGCTAAGAATGATCGCGGCTAAACCTGAAAAATATTGGTTTCCAGTCAGGAATGGAATAAGTACACAAACCGACGGCAATGCAGAACATAATAGAATTAACAAGACATGAAAATAGCATATGGAATATGAAAGCTAGTAAGAAAACTGATGACATAGCACGATAGAGAAGTAAACAAGGAAAAACTAATAAAAAACATCTATCTAGGTGGTGTGAAATATCTGTTTCGACATGTGAACGGCTAGGGGATAAATACGGCTCACTACACGTGTCGTGTGCAGCTGCTATCGTACAAGATTAGACATATTGGAATATTTCTGGGTAGTTCACATGTTTACTAAGATATTTCCCCTCCCGACTACTCCGTGTGACGAGCGTGTCAACAAGCAGCAAGATATATGTATAGACATGAAATGAAAAGACTACTACGAATCGGAGAGCAATCAGAAAGTGCACTTGCCTGAGGTCCTTAGCTGGAGAAACCAATAACACTATACTACTCAAAGAGCCACAATCAGTCAACACATGTAGAAGTCTCCGGATGCTGAAATAAATATTACCAACGTTCTCAGAATAGTCAAATTAGCTAGGATTGCCTGTCCTTAAGTCCAATTCTGGATACAGGGGCAAAACGGTAATTTCGGCAAAAATGGTGTCCGCCGTTGGACCCGCTTTGCACCGAAAAGTGTGCCAGAGTCAACGGTCTCTAAAGTCATCAAACTACATGTTTACGAATCCAGTTTTCCGATACGAACCCAACCGTATGTCCAAAGTTGAATTCCGGCGGGCCGTGCACAAAATCGTCCGTTGAGTGGGATCGTAGGGCCCGCAAAACGACGTCGGATTCAACTGTCTCAGAATTGGACCAAACTTGGCATACAGGACCAAAAAAATGATACGGTCCTATTGGCACAAGTTTCGTCTCGATCTGACGAGCGTGCACAAAGTAATTGAAAATTTTGCAAAGTGCACGATACGGTGAATTTTGACGGATACGCATCAAATTCGTCGTGCACACGCGACCAATTTGAATTCCGTCAAAGCCCACACAACCACAAAGCCGTTACGCAGCTTTTGATCCTTTCGGTACGCGACCACGTCGTCCGGATTGGCGTGACGCACGTCGTGTGGATGGTTTTCAATGTTTTTAAAACAGTTTTTTATTAGTTTTCGAGTCAATTTATCACAGCACCTACTGATTATAAAAATAATCTAAAAATAGAGTTTTAATGCCGGTTAGGTTGTCTAGAAGTCTGTTCAAGCAGTTTTCTAAAACTCGCGATGTTCTGGTCATAATTCGACCGCAAACATCGGATGTTGGGACAGTTTCTATATCCTGGAAATCGAGATTTTTCCCAGTTTTGGGAATCGATTTGCGACGCGCACGAAGCGAATTAATCCAAACTATTTAATGGGTATTGAAGGGCTATAGGTTAGCTTCGTACCTGCACAATTTGATCGAAAAATGATCAAGCGTGGGCGAAGATATCTCTTCGCGAAGTATCCTTCCCGGATGCAACTGCTACTGTCATTCATCTCGCGCGCTCGCGGTCGGCCGGCCTGTGGCCGCGCGAGCAGTGGCGCCGACGGCGGGCGCACACGTGAGGTGCGCCCATGGGGGGGGGTCGGCGGTCTGGTAGAGACTTGGCGTTAGGGTTTTGCTAGGTTCGGGATTGGGTTTCCTTCGATCTCTACCCTTCCCTCTATCTCTCGGGTTTGCACATACTCGACTATATATATTTAGCGTTTCTTTGAGTTCAAGCCACTTGGGTCGGGCCTGAGGGGCTGTTCGGGTTGGGCAATTAAGTTCAGAGTCTTGGCAGATCTCGGATTAGTAAGTTAATGGGCCGGTCGCTGGCTGTTTTGGCAGTTTCCTGGGCTGTTAGGCTCGGTTTTGCTACTGGCCTGTGGGGAGGCTACTTAAGTTCGGGTTGGGGGTTTTCTGCTGTTCTCAACAGAGAACTGAGCTCGGGTTTGTTGTGGGCTGAAGTGAGCTGGGTTGGGCCTGGCGGTTAGCTTCCTATTTGTTTTATTGGTTCTATTGCTTTCCTATATTTCCCTATATATATATATATATATATATATATATATATATATATATATATATATATATATATATATATATATATATATATATATTATATATATATATATGCACACATATGTCCTCAAGAATAGCTCAAAAAAATCTGAATAATAACCAAGTATTACTATAATCTAGTGTAAAATATTTTATACACATGGGCCTATACTCATACATATAAATATTAATATACATAATACATATATGAGATAAACATATTTTACTAGCCTTTCCTATAATAATAAAACATATATTCAATTATTAAATATGTACCATAAATCTATTTATACACATTTATATAGTTCAACTACCCTAAAATGCACAAGGATAATGTAAAGGAAGTAATTTTCATATTTCCAAGAATAAATACTAAATCAAAATATTGAATATTGATATTATATATATATAACATTTATTCTAGGAAAATATTTATTAGCTACTAAAACAAGGTATAAGTACACACTCAAGGTATATCGTCATAGACGTCTTAGGACTCACTATAAGCCTACACGGGCTTGGGCTCGGTTGGGGCCCAGTCCGGACTAGTCGACACAAGCGAATTTCCTACAAGTCAGTAATATAATAATAACTAAATAATTAGATTATTTATAGGTCATGTTACAACTTAGCCTAGTTTTCTCAGTTAGGACGTCACTATGGCTCGGCCTTCCCTGGCATGGCTAATACACTAGTCTAGGCACGCCAATGCACCATCAGGGCCACGATTTCTAGTCATCTGGTACTTCAAAACTCAACCATGATTAAAAATCATCTACCGTAATAATTAACTAATTAATTATTTATAAAAATCTAAAAATTACCATTTAATTAAAATGAATAATAAAAAAATATTTTAAAAAATTCGGGAAGGGGAGCTACACTTAGCCGGGCCCGCACTGCCACTAGCTTCCTGAGTATCTCGCATCCTCTTCTCCTTCAGTCCAAGATCGTCCTCCGCTGTCATGGCTCCTACCAGAATCTGCTCGAAAGTGGCGTCGCGGTCGCTCTTGGTATATGACTTGATCTCTCTGATCAAACTCCTGCAGAACCTCCTCGCCTTCCCGGCCTCAGTAAGATCCTCAACGAATCTGCTCTAACGACAGAACTCTCCTGCGTACTCCTCAACGGTTTGGTTCCCCTGAACCAAACTCTCGAACTGCGCCTCCAAAGCACGGAGTGCTGCATCAGGAAAGAATTTCTCCTTGAATAGTTTTTTGAATGCTGCCCAAGTCTGACCGGCTGTACCAACCCTCGGGTCCGTCTGGTACCAGGTACGGGCCAAGTCCTGCATCTGACTAGCGACTGCCTCGATCTGTAATCCTGTTGGTATCTGTGCCAATCGGAATATCTCCTCAATGTGCTCTATCCAATCGTCAGTGTATATGATGCCCTCTGTACCCTTGAAGTCTCGGGGTCCCATTTTCTTGAAGGATTAGATGTCTGGAGTCCTCGGCTGATATGGCTGCATCTGACCTCCCTGTGGCTGAGCAGCCACCATCTCTACTGTCGTTCTGACCAACTGGTGAGTATCTTGTATGCTCTGTCGGATATCAGCAGACTGGCTCTGCTGTATCTTCTGCTGAGACTCCAAAAATTGCTAGAAAAGGGTAAACATCTGAGCCGCATCTACTGTCCCTGAAGGTAACTGCTGCTGATACATATCTGGAATGACGGGGGAAGACCTCCGGACAGGTGGAGGTGCACTCCCAAAAGCTGCAGACGCTCCTATATGAGCAGAAATAGGGGGTACTGTGGTCCCAGCATCTACTATCGGGCGAGGGGTGGTAGGCCTTTCACCAGCGTCTGCTGGGCCAGAGCGATGCGATCGTGTCTCGATCACCATCCCGGAGACAGATTAAACAAGGAAACAATACTGAGATAGAAATGATAATTCAAGGGAGGACAGTTATTCAAGGAAGAATCTCCAACAGGAATTCAGATGGCAGGGATTTAGTTTAAGAGTTTTTTCTAATATGATTACCTCAAAATAATCCTAATCCTACTGCAGGCTGTAGTGGTACACTAGTTCGAATACCACTACACAAACTCGACCTGCATGGGCTACCACTAAAAGTATGTCACGACCCGCACCCACTGTGAGGGTACGAGAACGTAACAACGCCTAGCCTACGCCGCAGTGTCGGTGGTAGAACGCTGTCCTAGGTCAATCATCTAACAATATAAGGTACCTGTACAGTATATACACTCCGAATGGAGGTGACATAGCAATACAGTCTCAATCACATCTAAGGTGGAATACGATAAAGATAGATAGATATGAACAGAAGAAAATCCACAGAGGTACAATCCGGATAAAAACTAAGTGTCTATGATGCATCTCCACAAACATCCAAGGAAACAACTCCTAATATATACAATAATGTATCAATGAGAAAGACAAGTAAGAGTCTAAGCTATCTATACTAAGCAAGGGGTATCATCCTCAGCAGCTGCTTGAACCTCCCCAGGGGTCCAGGTCGCGAGTGTTATCTAGGCAAGCTCCAAGCTAAGGGGTGCAGGGTTCCTCATCATCCTCTGTAAAATTTTCAACAGGTCCAGTCAGGACGGGAGCGAGCACAATACATCTCACGCAGATCATAACAGGTTAGAGAATATAAACATGCAAGAGAGTACGATACATAAAACTGAAAGAAAGTACATGATGTAAACAGAGAGAGAACTGTAATAGAAATATCTACTATAAGTAGAGAGCTACCAGTGACTAGTGATTTAGAGTACAAAGTCGACATGTGAACGGCTGGATTTTTACATGACTATACTAAAGAGGCGCATATGGCTATACTACTTTGGAATTGTTCACATGACTATTTATACTCCCCCATAACCCAATCAATACATAAGGATCCAAACAAGTTATATTACGTACATGGTTTTCACATGAAGCCCATAAATGGGTATACATGAAGTATACATGAGAGCTCATACATGAGTGCACATGAAGTTCACATGGGAGGCCCATAAATAGGTGTACATGAAATTTACATGAAGGCTCATAAATGAGTGCACATACAATATGGGTTATACATGAGATACATGGGAAACATGACCGATTCATGATAGTACATGAGAGTACACGAGCATGCATGAACGAGCATGAAGCACATAAGAAACATGAATAACATGAGAGCGAGGAATACATGATGTACACGAAACACATGACATAATGTATCCGATGCTCCTGAGGGGGATAACATCTCAATGTAGGGATCCATATAGTACCAATCCGTGATAATATCATGACAACATCAAATAAGGTAAACTAGAGCAGGAATATAATTCTAAGCAAGTTATAAAATGATCAGAGAATGTACTTGCCTGGTATCTGAATGTCTGAAGTAAATGTACTGTCCGAGATGAGGTACCTGACTCCTAGTTAGAGCAACACAAGTCAAGATGTATACATGGGATGATAAATGTAATCTATGATGCGTCTGTATGCTGTCTAGGTCAAACTTAACCCTAACAAGTCTAATAAGTCTCACTAGGCCTAACCAAGCCTAGTCTAGCAATCACACACCAATCACAAACCATTATAAGCTATCCACATATTATACTATAGGCATAAGCTATCCACATATTATACTTATAGGCATATATTAGGCTATATACAAGAATGGTTCAAACACTAGCTAACTATACATGGCTATGTGGTTAGTGTGTGTATACATGAAGGTGTATAGCAAGAATGGTTCAAACACTAGCTAACTATACATGGCATCTAATGTATATTCCTACACCTATATACATTCACATATAATGCATACATATATAAATACAAGGTAACTATAAGTAAAAGTATATAGAGGGGGTGTGAACATGTGCTAAGTGTTAATGAGGGTGTATAATGCAAAGAGGGAGTGGTGGTTAAGTGAAACATGGCAAGGGGGTGGTGAGCTCAGATTTCAGCTTTGTGTGTAGATGTGTTAAGAGGGTAGTCAACATGTGAGGGCTGTGTTTGAGGGTTGATGTGGGACATGTATAGGGCTGTTGTATAGGCCAACTAAGGGTGCCTATGGTCTGTCCAAATATGGACTGGTACATGGGGTTAAAGGACTGAAATGTGAGGGTCTAATAAGGGGGTTACATGACTGGTTATAGGGCTGTATATATAGGGACTGTTTTAGAGTGGTATGGTGTCAAGTGAGGGTGTCTCAGGTTCAATGTGACAGGAAACATGAAGGAAGAGGGTGTATGAGTGTTGAGGGAAAATTCAGTGAGGATATGTATGTGTTTTCAGAAATCAAAAATGAAGGATCATGTGACAGAACATAGTTTAGATAGGGTGTCTCATTATGTGTGTGTCAAGGTGACAGTGAATAGGAAACTAAAATCAGTGTGTACAACCTGTGTGAGTATGTGAATAAGAGGCATGTGTGTGTGTTTGTAGAGGAGGACTGTGTGTGTGTACACAGGTTAACACAAATTCAGTTCACAGTTTTCAGAATCAACCCAAAACTCAGGAAATCAATGTGATACTTGAGTGTTCTCAGGTTCTATTCCTAAACTAATATTTCAGTAAAAAGGGGAAGAGTTCAGTTCTCATTTCATATAATCTCAGGTTAAAATTAACTCAGTTTTAGAAAACAGTTCACAGATTAACATTATTAAGGAATGAATCCTAAAAATTTTAGTGAACAATTGGTGAGTGAGGCCATTAGTGTTCCTGGACTGATCAAGACACAAATGGTTGCAACTGCACACAAAGAAATAATTCTCAGTTTTCTATATAACCAAATCTCAGGTTTTTGAAAATGCTTCTCAGGTTTTTCAGGTTTAATACATGACAGTGTAGAATTCTCAGTTATTCAAGACCCAATGTAATTTGAAAACCCATCATAAACATAATCATAAATCCTAATTCAAACTAAATCTCAGCTGAGTCATAGGAAAATAGGTGTACCCAATTTTATGTTAAAATCAGTTTACAGAACAGTGCACATAACAGCGTATCAGTCCATTAGTTCGATTCGAAGCCAAAAGCAAATTTCGAAAAGTAAAACCCATGCTAGTCATAACCCCAACATGTTAGCTAAACCCCAGATGCGTATAGGTGTACAAACAATTAATTTAATCATGTAAAATAGGTTAATCACTATCGAATTCAAGAACCCCCAAACTGACAGTTCTACATGTATCAAAAATATGGATTTCCTCAATTTCGAATCAGAAATCATAGTAAAATGCCAATTAAATGGTTGACAAATATAGCCACACATGTTTACGTGTCATAGGAAGTGTTTGTGTCTAACCAAGTCGACACATTTGTGTCTACGACACCAAAACACACACATGCACGAACTGTGCACTGACAGTGTTGTGCACGTGTGCACGCCACTCGTGGACACGACACAGCGCACTACGTGTCACGTGCACATGCCTGCGTGTTCGCCAGGACTAGGAGAAGGTGCTCAAGTGTCTGAAACGTGTCCACAACAAGCATACATTCGATACGGACACCATATCAATGAGCAAATCTGCGCGTGTGTACACAATGCCAAATCCGTGTGGCTTAGATTTCTCCCAAACCATACCATAAGGTCCCACGAAATTTTGTGGGCCTTGTGTCAGTCACCCAAGGAGTGTCCACACCAATTTTGGTGTCAAGAGGTGGCATGTCCAGCGAGAAATAGGACACGGGCAGTAGGACACTGCCCGTGCGTGCTACGAGCATGTTCATGTCCTGTTTGGACACGGACACGGCTCCAAAATCAACTCAGTCCAATTGCAAATCAATGTATGCATATAAATCAACAAATTTGTTCAAACACTTTTCAAAAAATACCAAATAAAAATCCTTTGTGACATTTCATCAAACACATGTATAGACACCTTGATACGTGTCCGATACGGACACCAAACCGAGTCTAATTCCTACCAAACTTGGGGGACAGCTAGGGTTGACCTAAATGAATGCAACCATGCAAAGAAATTGGGAAATGGAAGGGTTTTGATAGGTTTTACCTATTGAGAGCAAGTCTCAATAAAAAGCCCCAAATTAGAGAATCCCTCTTCCTCAAATTGTGTCCAAAAGAGCTTCACTCCTTGCAAGCAAGCCTCCTTCAATCTCCCCTCCAGATTTTGATCCAATTGCAGGAGGTTGGGATCAATTTGGTAGAGAAATGGAGGAGTTAGATAATTTAGGGAAGAAATTAGGGCTTCCTACAAAGGGATGTTCTAAAGGAGGCAAGGGGTGTGTAGAGACATTATATAGGCTGAAGTTAGGTCTTGGTTGGGCTGTTGTGGATGCCTAAAATGAAGAGCTAGGGTTAGGGTTTCAAGTCATGGGCCAATGGCTTAAGTCACAAGTTATTAAATCACAAGTCATTGCATTAAACCATAAGTCATGACTTAATTTCACTAAACCTAATCCCCTCATTCTAAAACCAATCTCTAATGACTAAAATGGGTTAACTCAAGTTAGGCTAGGGTTACCATAGCTAGGGTTAGGTTCTAGGCTAGTCCACTAGGTCTCAACAAGTCAAATTCAAACTAGAATTCACCAATTCAATAAATAATCAAATAATTCAAATAAGTCAAAATGACCAAATTACTTCTAGGCTAAAAATGATAATTAAAACAACCAAATCACATGGCTAGGCTCTAGGGCAGACAGTCTCTACGTTTTCATTAGCTGCACATCAAAATCACAAGTCATGATATTTAAATAGTTTTAAAATGATTAAAAATCACTAAAAATTATATTAAATTTTAAATACCATAATTAAATAAATTAAAATACAAAATTTCAAAATTACCCTCATTTTAGAAACTGGGTGTTACAAGTCTACCCACCTTAGAAAAAATTCGTCCTCCAAATTAAAATGGTAGTACTCCTTCTAGGTCAAACACCCCACAATCAAAGTCTTAAACATACCGTCAGATAATCATATACGTCTGTCCAAAATTATGATACTCAGAATCTTCGTCATGCTAGTGAGCAAGGCTACGATAATCATAGAGTCCTCGACTAAGGCACATACCTCTAGAATCATGGTATTTAAAATGTTCGCATTGTCGCATGCTTGGCAGCGAAAACCTTAAATTCCCACACCCGAGAAATACCTCCTTGCGAGCCTTCTTTGTATGGGTGTGCTTCTGGACCGGGCCAGTGCTTCCTTCGGAGAGCATTTCTTTGAACGCCTGTTAGTCGAAGCGGATGACCATCTTCTGTTGTGTGGAGCCAAGTTTGGCTGCATCCGATTGCATCACCAACTCCTCAGCCGTGGAGAAGTTTGTCCCCAGCAGAGTCGCCATCGTGTTTGCCATGAAATATAAAAGAACAGAACAATTATCGGAGGACTGGACTTTTACTTCACAATACAAACTCGCTTGTACAAAGAAAGCCTAGGGACGAAAACCTAGGTACAACAATCTAAGTACAATTATTTATTTTAGATTCTGGGGGGTGACGGTAGAGGCTCGAGAAAGCGACGACAGCTCTGCCTTACTCATTGGACGATCGGATACAGCCTTGACTCCGGAGAAGATCTGCTTGGCGTTGAAGAAATGCTCTCTTTGCTCTCTCTCTTTAAGTCTCTTCAGGTACTCTGGTGCTCTTCTCCAAAAAAAAGGGGTCCTCTTCACAAGGGAATGGCACCTGGCTATTTATAGGAGTGGGATGCAATCATTAGGGTTTGTAATGATTGCCTCCTTGATATGTTGGCGGTTAAGGACCAATTAATCTGGGTCCTTTATTCTGATTGTAGCAAATCTATGTAATTAATGTAGATTGCATCAAATCACTGTGGGCAATAAATATTGATTGCCATGAATATTCGAGACTTGTAATGGCCTGCCACGTGTCCAATTTGCTCGATTTAACTTGATCTGGGCAATTATGGTGATTGTATTAAATCTGATTCCAGGAAGATACGACTGCCACGTGTCTCAATCGTCGTGACAAGCGCCACGTGTCCTCCATTGGGTCGTCTTGGCAGAGTCGCAGATGAGTGGGCCGCATGAGGATGAACAGCCGCATGAAGATGAACAGCCGCATGAAGATGGGTAGCCGCATGGTGATGAACAGCCACATGAAGATGGGCAACCGCATGAGGATAGGCAGCCGTATGCTGACGGATGGCCGCATAAGCCGCATGAAGATGGTAGCCGCATGAAGGGGGCGGCCGCATGAAGGGGGGGCAGCCGCATGGGGATGGGCGGCCGCATGAAGTGGTCGGTCGCATAAATGTAGCAGCCGCATGCCTCGAAATTTGGTGGGTTCTGCCAACTGTGAAAGGATTTCTTCCTCTTCCCTAGGAACACACCTTTATGTCAATCATTATTACGCCTTTATGTCAGAGCTGTCATTTGTCAGAGCTATCAGCCGTCAGGGCATTAAATGCAGTAAAAGACGAAGGGAAGAGCTGTCGAAGGCCACGTGGCTCTGGGTCTACCCGAGCCGCATAGACGCATGAGCTGCATAGACACATGAGCCGCATGGACTCTCTGAACCGCATGGGCTCTCTGAGCCGCTTGGGGATCCTTAGCCGCTTGGATCTTTCTTTATTCTTTTCCATGCTTCTACAAGACCCCCTTCAAAGTTTTCAATTTGCAAAATTGAAATACTTTGAATAAGAAGCATGGCTATGTATAAACTTCTCTGGCCGCATATGATGTTCTGGCCGCATAGATGTCCCAACCGTATGGCCGTCTGTCTATCTGAGCCGCATTGACCAACCAGCCGCATGGATTGCCTAGCCGCATAGGCTGTCTGGCCGCATAGGCTCCTTGCCACGTGTTCGTGTCTTTAATTGGCTTTAATTCGTTTTAGCGCCGTCTTTCGGGGAAATCCCAAGGGTCGGCTCATTAAATCTTTTGGATTTTATGCCCTGGGTGAATCTTCTTTATGAGAGAGGGGACGAAATCCGAGGAGTCAGTTTTGTTTTGCCCGAAGCGGTTATTAGTCTATGTGTCCCCCCTCTTTTGTCCTCTCTATAAATAAAAGGAATTAAGAGAAAAAACTTCTTTACTTTCTCCTTCAATTCGAACCTTCCCTGTCCCGATTGTTATCCTCTTCTTCGATCACCGATGGCTCCCAAGAAGACCGTTGCGGCGAAGGGTAAGAAGGCGGCATCTTCGTCGACTGCGGCGGCGAAGGGCAAGAAAGCTGCTTCTACTTCGACTGCGACCGCTCCTCCGCCAGTTGACGTGCCCGCGGTTCACCCTGACGTCCACCCCCCTATTGCTGGTAAGGGCATTATGTGAGAAAACCCTAATTGCTGTGGCTACGTCATATGCTTTATGCGCGAGCCTTTATCTTCATGTGTGTCGCATATACGTCTCACGGTCGAGTCCGCGAGCCACATGAGAATCGTTACTGTGACCGCATATGCACTTCGCCAACGGGGCCGCATAAGCTGCGCTGAGCCGCATAGACTCGCACGAATTTATTTGTCACGTGAACCGCATGAACTTATCCGAACTCTGAGGACCATATGAGAGTACTACCGTATGAACCTTCGCTGGACGGAGCCGCATAAGTGTTTTTTTGAGTTTGAGCCGCATGAGGCCCCATTAAGTTGGAGCCGCATAAGCTCGAAAACACCCATCAGTTCTCTTTGTCCATCTTTTTAACTTACTTTCTTTTGTCTTCCTTTTTTCAGTGAATTTCCCAGTTGATGCTGCGGAGGAACCTCTAGTGGGTCGTGCTCAAGCCGCTATGGGCTACAGGTATGACCAGATAGTTCTATGTGGCGGATCAGCTTCCTAGCGACGAGCCTCCGGCGAGATTGAATGCCCTCAAGAACTAGCCTTTCTATTTTCTATGTGCTATGATGAACTCGTAGAAATTAGAAGGAGAATACCTGAAGCCTGCATTTTTCTTTGGAGACGCTTTGACTGTGAAGAACAGTCAAGTTCTGGATATATCAGAGAACTGGAGCTTAATTTCTAATGGGATTGCGATCCGTATCCCTCAAATAGAGCGTCATTTCCCCCTATTTTGGTTCAATATGCTCCCATTGGACAGAAAGATGGAAGAGTCTTTGACTCCTACCCGGAATGGGATATTTGTGGGCGACATCCATTATAATAACAGCATGAAGTCAGTGTGTGCGGGCAAGGTGCATGCCAGCCGTTATGTAACAGGATTGGCCCCGGGTACTTTCTTGAATGTGCCGGGTCCCAATTTCACGTTTTTTTCAGCCGATACTTTCCTGAACCAACTTACTCGAAAAGGCTCCTATCCCATTGGCTGGTTGACGCTCCCGAGTTGGATACACCCCATTCTCTCATGGATCAATCTGTCTATGTGGATCTCACGAAAGTATGAGGCCTTTCTGCGTGAGATTTGTCTTTATCATGCTATTCGGGGAACCAGCCACGGCTTGCCCATAAACAAGAGATTATTTATATCTCTGCTGGAGATGTACAATTGCCGTACGGGAACCTTCTATACACCTGTAGGGGAAATGGGGCTTGCACTCCACAAAATGTACGCGGTTTCCAAGCTTCCTTGGGGGGATAAAGCTTTTGAGGTGTACACTCCTACGAATGAGGAGTTCGAGGAGTTCGAGGAACGGTATCCAGTCTTTGTGGCTATTTATCAAGAGATATTGTGCCACTATAGTACATGTCAGCAGATAGCCAAGAAGGACAGCAGCTCAGAAGGAAATGCTCTCCACACTAAGGATTGGGTATGCTATCTCTTCTCGATGGGTGCCTCAGGTCGAGTTACTTCCCGACGTCCTCAATCCCGGGAGGCGGTTCAAGCCTTGATGTCGTCGGCCAAGAGGGTGGCCACCACTAGTGACAGATTTGGGAGTCAAACCGACTCTTTTGGTTATTTTTATCAGGATACTCAAGAGCTGTCAGAGAAGGCGCTCCTGGCAGAATTCTTGATGGTATGGCTGCGGAACTGCGTAGTCTCGGGAGGAGCTGGTTCCATTGAAAGGATCAGCCGTAATTTTATTCTCCCTGCTGTGAAGCTAGTTTTTTGAGTAAAACTAGCTCTTCTCCTGGCCATGGTGTACAGCATACACCGTGGCCTCCATAATTTTACGTCCAAGGTCATCGCCCGCGATGTGACAAAAGACTTTGAACGGACTGAGCTGCCCTATTATTATCTGATGGGGTGGCTGCTGATGCACTGTCCATTTTTGAAGAGGCCGGGCTCTGAAGATGGTGTAACTGACGATGATGCTTTTATCTTCCGTTATCGCAATGAGACTTGGGAGTACGAGACCATGTGCGCCTGCCGGATGGCGCTGGCGAGAGCAGATATGTATAATTTTTTCGTATCTGTCCCTCGTTTTACTGCTGAGAAAATAACGGCTGTACATCTCGACGGTATTGGGCCCCCTCAGCTTCTGGACGGCCAGATGCTTCTGTGGATGCGTAACATCCGCCCCGCTCATCTGGTGTATCGCAACCGCAATATTGTCTTTCTGGAGCCTTATCTGCCCAGCAGGTTTGCCCGTCAGTTTGGATACAGCCAGTTTTTTCTTGACAGTCCCAGCTCTTGTCTGGGTTTTGAAGGTAGCCTTCTTGACGGTATCAGGGCCTGGCACTACTATGATACATTCCATACCCGTACCATTTTCTCGGTTCCTGATAATAAGGCGTCGGTAGAGATTTTGTATATGGCGGCTTTGTACCATGTTATGGCGAACAAACTCCCTGTCGGTTTTTACTCGGGTACTAGTTTTATTGTTGGTACTGGCTTGGATGAGAAGCCCCAAGGGGCCAAGACGAGGAAGAAGAAGAATAGAGTCAAAGTGCCAGACTCAGACTCCACCACTGCGGATGATGAGGACGATGAGCGTGATGCAGCTAACTTTTTCTTCCCGGTAGAAGATTTTGGGGCAAATCAGCCACCTGTTTCGTTAAATGAGATGGTGGCGGATCAGCCACCCGTCGCACCTGGTTTTGTACGGAAGCGTAGCAGACAAATTTCCCCTGTTGGCGGCATTCCTCACTCCCGAAAATTGACTGCGACCAGACATCGCAGGCTAACTATAAGGGAGAGAAGCGAGGAGGTCGACCCCGCTTCGGAGGTAAAGCGAGTCACTACCATTTTTATTCAGTTCTTCTTTTCTTCCAGTTTTGATCTTAATCATTTTCCTTCTCTCCCGTAGGTGTCAGAAGAAGAGGAATCTCAAGTTGTCGAGGTCGTGACTCGAGATGACGGGGGCTCCGATGAACCTGTCCCTAAAATTGCTGAATTTCATCAAGATGAAGCTGATCAAGTCGTATCTCCCTTCTAGGTGGCTGGGGCAGAAGAGACAGCCGAATTTAATTTGGAGGTCACGGGTGAGGAGACCATGTCAGCTGCGAACGAGCTGCAGCCTCCATGCTCCTCCCCTGGTAAGATAAGTCGAATCTTAACTTGCAAGGAGGCCTATCTGCTCTATCATCACATCCGTCGGGTTACGTCGATTGATTGTTGTTCTGGACATATAGGTCCTGCCTCTCCAGTGTCGATGATGGACATTGTTAAGACAGGCTCTACCAAAGGGGCACTAGCGGAGGGGAGCGTACCCCCTGCCCTTCCGGCTCGTCTTGAGGGGCCTCCTGCGGGCTCAAGTTCCGCAAGTCAGTTGGTGGGACAGCCGGGGCAGGGGACGATGGTCCTTGCGTCATCTTCTGCTCGGGCAGCTCCGAGAGTCGACCTCTCTGCCCTGCCAAGTGTCCGGGCTCTTCGGGTGGCAGAAGAAGAGTTAACCGCTATCCGTGCATTATTCCACTCGGAATCTGTCACGACCCGCTCCCGAATAATCGGATACGAGTCGGACACGCCCAGCCTTTGTCGATGGACACGACGAAGTAAGCTGTACAATACTAAGGAAAACTCCAAGATACAAGAAATATAAACCACCACAGCTGCTATACATGTTCTCAGAATCACCATAATCCACAAGTTAATTATACAATATCATTCGGAGACAAATCCGGTAACATGAATAAAAATTATACAATCCTGGAATCCTCAATACAATACATGATGAAATCCTCTAAAAATAAATCTAAGAAAAGACCTAACTATAACTCTGAAATTCTAAGTCCATCCTGAGGTACAACTCTATCCTGGCTTCGGGCACTGGCCCATGAAGAAGATACAACATCCCCAAGTAAACCTGCAACGATCCTGTCAGGAAAAGAGCAAAGTACAACCCCGACAAGAAACTCTAAACAATGTAAACTGAAATGCATGAGAAAGAATCACAAGATAAACTGTGGTACAAGACAGGAATATGAAACTGTAATACAGAAAAAATGATAAACTATAGTACCAGATCCAGAAATAATAAAACTATTCTATCAGTGTAACATGCATTTGAAATAACTATCAGAATATGTGACCGGCTGGGTAAACAATGAACAGTGAACAGTGAACAATGGTACGGCTTAGAGTCCCACGTGCACGATGTGAGACCTAAGCTATTAGTCAATGCCTAGCTAAAATAGGATTGGTCACATATCTGTAGTATTTTCCCACCCCAATGTACAAGTAAGAACAATGAACAATGAATAATGAACGATGAACGGTGAACGATGAAAGATGAACGATGAACGATGAACAGTGAACAATGAACAATCGTGTGTACAACGTGTCAATATGAGAACATGAAGCAAGACAGAAAATACAGAGTAAAGAGTTCGAGCCGGTGTACTTACCTCGGTTTGGTTGCACGAGAGTAGTACTGCATGGTTGTAAATCACCTGTTATATTTGTACAATTATTAGGTTTTTAATTAATAACAATTAGCTAATTAAGGTTAACTAGCTGATTAGAAACATATAGTAGTATAACCAAGTAGCTAGAAAATATTTATAAGAATTGGTAATAAAGGAAAACATTTAATAGTATTCAATATTAACTAATAATAACTATATATACAATATACATTTAAAGATCTTAATTTATTTTTAGAAGCTTTTTATATTAACAAAGTAATATTTAGTCATAAAATCCTTTTTGGAATAATTTGCAAAATAATAATAACCACTAACATGAATTTATATATATTTATATTTATCACAAAATACTTAAGATACAATAATTAATTTTTATGATAAGAAAATAGCATTTAACAACACCCAAAATTAATTGAAATAACAGCCCAAACCAATAAACCAGCCCAATCTACCATGCTACCATGCTGGATTTAAGCCCAGCCTTAAGCCCAACCCGGCCTGTCCATTTTCCAGCCCACTGGCCAACAAGACCTGGCCCAGTCCAGTCCACTGTTCGTTAAACCAAATTCTACAGAGCAAACAATAATCCAATGCTGTTGGATATTAGCCCAGTCCTATTACTCTTAACTCTGTTCACAGTCAGCCCAAAGCTCTGGCCCGAACCTATGGCCCAGAACCCGGCCCACTCACTTAAGCCCACAGTCCAGTCCAAATTAATCTCTGCTAAACTAATAAATTAACTTAATATTTCTTACAAATAAAAATACAGCCCAATCGACCAGCCCGACTTCTGTGGCCCAAAACCCGGCCCGACTCCTAACGAATATAATCCGTTCGCCTTTCTCTCTCCTTCCATTTCACGAACTCTCCAGAACCAACCGCAGAGTCGAGAGAGAGAGAGCTGTCGTCTCTTCGTCTTCTCCGGCGAAGAGAACTCGGTCTCCGTCCTCTGCTCATGGCTAGGAAAACCCTAACCCGAAGGTTCTCTCTCACCGCTTCTTCTTCCTCCCTTCGGCTTCGTCTCCTTCGAAACTCTAACCCTAGCTTCATTTCCCATGGATAACCCTAACCCTAAAACTTCCCATGGCCGAAACCCTAGTCCATGCTCCGCTCTCTTCCGGCTGCTTCGTCTTCTCCACCTCGTTTTTCTCTAACCCTGATCAAGTCCCGCCATGGCCGAACTCTAGTCCCACTTTTCTTCTCCGACTCCATCTAGACTTTCCCCGCCTGAACCCTAGGTGAAACCCTAATCCTTCAGCTTCGTCTTCAAGCTCGGGAAAACCTAGATCTAGGTCTGAAACCCTAGGTCTCACTCTTCTCCTCCATGGCCGGAACCCTAGGTTTGACTCCCAGCCGATCATCCCCCCATTCCCATCTACACTCAGGAAACCCTAACCCAAACCAGAAACCCTAAAATCAAGAGCTAGAAGAAAGGTTCGAGAGATTGAGGCGGGGAGCTCACCGTGTGTAGTACCCAGTTTTCTAAATGAGGATAATTTCAAAATTTCGTGTTTATAATTATTTTAATAATGATATTTAATTTATGATATGATTTTTGGTGATTTTAAATTATTTTAAAATTATTTAAAATCAATGACTTGTGGTTTTGACGTTTTGCTAGTGAAACCCTAGAGACTGTTTGACCTAGAGCCTAACCATGTGATTATGATATTTTAATGTCATTTTTGGCCTAAGAATATTTTTGCATTTGACCTCTTTGAATTATTTTGATATTATTTTATTATTTATGATATTGTTTTGGGGTTATTGGAGTCGGGTTCGAATTTTAACTCAATCCGACTTGAAACGGGGACCCAGGGGTAGTTTGACTCTAGTGGGACCCATACACTAGTTAGGCATGGCCCACATGATATTAAATTTAGTCCATATGATAGAAATATTTTAGTTAGAGGTTAGACTAATTATTATGGATAAGGTTAGTGTGATTAGAGACTTTAGAATGACTAATTTAGCTCCAACCAATTAGCCCTTTCCTAATACTCATAGAATAGGTTAGTGGGGGCATTTTGGATCTTACCATAATAGGACAAATATCCCCATATGGCCAGCCACTTTGGGAGAGGATAGGCTCAAGTTCATTTCATTATTCTCATCCACACTCTCTCTCTTGTTCTTCCCCAAATTCATAGAGAGCAATCCCTAGCAATTTCTCCACCAAATCCTTCCATTTCGCCACCAAATCTTCTTCTTTCCTTGTCCATTCTAGCCAAGGAGGAAGCTACCCAAGTTTGGGAGGATTCGGAGCTCGTTCGTGTCCTGTTGGAATCTCTACGTGTTGGTGTCGCTCCGGGAAGACTTTTCTTTGATTCGATCTACCGGGAGGTATAAATTCCTTCTCCTTTTCATTTTCTCATGCATATAGGTCTATTTTGAACCCATAGGAATGACCCCCATGGTTGTATCTCCATTTGTGTCCATTTCGTGTCCATTTGGAGGTCATAGGAGTGTCCTTTGTGTTGTGGTTGTGTCCATGTGGGAAAATCCCAAATTTGGACACACTATGTGTTGTTGTTATGTATGAATGAATTATTACATATTTAATCTCATATTTTTGTATTGGAGATGTGTTCTATAGTGTCTCATATATATATATATTAGTGTAGAGAGTGAGTTATTGATATATTATGTTATATACTTGTGTTCTTTTGTCTCAAACTACCCAAATCCGTCATAATTTTTATCAACGTTTTTAATTTCAGCCCTAACTTAGAAATGTCATAACTTCTAGCTCAAAGCTCAGTTTAATCTTACGTTTTTTTAAAAGAAGCGTATTGAAGTTAGTTTCCAAAACATGTATTAATAGGCCTAATTCTTTCTGTAACTTTCTGGAGAATTATTTGAGTGTCAGCTGTACGAATGACAAACGCGTTCTCGGTGTTTTCGCACTTCCGGGAGTTTTCGGAAACGAAAACGCGATCCGTTTGAAGTTTCGGAAAGCTAACATATAGATCTATAACATAATTTAATCTTAGATTTTAATTCATGCTGAGATGGTACAGTATTGATTATTAGTAGGAGTTACTATTCGGCATATGCATTTTGTGCACCCTTGTGTGTAATATAATGTTCTATTTGATTTTAACCCATGTTAATGTATATACATTATGTAATTAAATAGAGAATGCAAGCATGAGTAAATATTTAAATAAATAATGTATGAGGTGTAAGTATCCTATCTAATGTAAGCATGTATAAGTATGGCTTGTAATGAATATGTAGGTTCCATAGTATGTAATGTATGATGCATATAGTGGTGCAAGAGAATAAATGAATGATGAATGAATGCAAGCATGGATGTAATGTAATAATAGATGTAATGTATGCAATATACAAGTTAATGAGATGTAATATTCTATGTTAACACAAATCCTATATTACCTCATGTACCCCCTTACACTATGTTGACACTATCACACTTGACACATTGTTTACTTACACTTTGACACTCTTTGATATGTATATACTATGTATGCCCATTTAACCCTCACTTGCCCCTTTGTCATGTTCACATACACACACATAGCCTCTTAAATAAGTATTTATGAATATAGTTAACTTAGCTATGTATGTATATTATATATATGTTAGCATATTGTGTTGTAATATATAAGTTTATATAACCATTTGAAATGCCATGATTATAGACCTAATGTTGAATACCAATATATGCATGTGTATATATGTGTAGACATATATAGCTTAAAGTAATAGATTACCTAGTGTATATCCAATGTGAATTCCTGTCTATTTGAGTATTGAATAATTGCATGCTATATAGAGTTGGGTATATGTTGGCTTGTATAGCCTTGTATTGATGTGTGCTTGCTAGGATAGTCTTGGTTAGGCCTAGTAAGACTTGCTGGGTTAGGACATGACCTAGTTTGACCTAGTTTGACTAGTGCAGTTGACCAGAGTTGACCAAGGGTTGACTTTGGCCTAGTTTGACCTAGATTCATGTAGAATGCATTGTAGTGCTTTATATTACCCTTCTGGACATATTGTGACTTGTTCTGTTCTAATTAGGAGCCAAATACCTCTCCTCGGACAGTATCTTTACCTTGAACATTTAGATATCAGGCGAGTACATTCTCTGATCATTTTATATCCTGTTAGAATTATTTTTCTGCTTTAGATTACTATACTTGATGCTGTCACGTTGGTAACACGAATTAGTACTATATGGATCCTTTCTTGAGATGTTATCCCCTCAGGGAGCATCGTATACTACATGTTCTGTGCGTTTCACTTACATGGTGTATCACTATGCTTCACGGTTCTTCGATCACTTGTGACATGTACTCTCATGATCACAGAGTCTTCCCAGAATCACCCATTTATGGGCATTCCCAGAATTACCTCATTGTGGGCATTCCTAGAATCACCCATTTATGGGCTATCCATGTATCACCCCTTGTGGGCCTTTACATGGAATCATAACATAACCTGGTTGGATCCTTGTGTATTGATTGGGGGTACGGGGGAGTAGAAGTAAACATGTGAATAATATCCAAGTAGTGCAGTTCCCAGAATCACTCCATAGTATAGTTCCCAGAATCTCCTATGATATTCACATGTTTATATTGTACTCTGACTCACTAGCCACTGTTAGCTCTCTACTTATAGTAGATATTTCTCTTACAGTTCTCTTTCCCTGTTTACATACTGTATTTCCTTCAGATCCTGTATCTTACTTTACTGCATGATTATATTTTCTAACCTGCTTTGATCTGTTGAGATGTACTGTGCTCGCTCCAGTCCTGACTGGACCCGTTGATAAATTTTACAGATAGCCTGGAGGTTGCCTGCTAGCCTAGAGGAGATAGTAGAGGTTGTATAGATAGCTAGGATTTTTGCTTATAGTTTATTTTCAGTTATTTTGAGATGTATTTATGGATTACTGTATTTGAGTCTTGAGATGTATTCTGATTTTGTATCTTAGACACTTAGACTTCTATCTGTTGTATCTCTTTTCGATTTCATGTTTTATCTATCTCCTATTACGCTCTACCTTAGATGTGATTGAGTTTACATTCTGCTATGTCATCCCCATTCGGGGAGTATAAACTGTTTAGTCTTATACTGTTAGATGCATTGAGACCTAGGACAGCGTTCTACCGCCAACACTGCGGCGTAGGCTGGGCGTTGTTACGTTCTCGTGCCCTAACTCTAGGGTGCGGGTCGTGACACGTTTTAGTGGTGGCCCATGCAGGTCGAGATTCGCATTAGTGCGATTTCGTAGTAGCGCAACGACTTAGTTGTACTACTACGAGCCTGCTATAGGATATATAAATTAAGATGTTAGGATGAGAGGATACTCAATCACTGTTAGGATTCCTTGTGAGATTCCTGGGATGACCCTTGAGAATCTCATTTTGAATTCCGATTTAAACTCCTTTTCCTTGTTTTGATTCACCTTTTTCCTTGATTTGAATTTGATTTTGTGGATTCATTGTAGAACTTTGAATCCTGGTATTAGTTGATGATTTTGATAAAATTTTATAGTTGTTGATTTAATTTTGTATTTAGATTAATATTTTCAAATCCAAGGTACTCAATCACACTTAGGATTCTTTGAGAGATTTCTGGGACGACCCCTGAGAAACTCATTTTGAACTTCAATTGGAATTCCTTTTCCTCTTGTTTGGATTCACCCTCATTCCTTGTTATTGAATTTAAGCTTGATGGGTTCCTCTCGTTTGAATCGATGAGAAGGAACATATCTTCATTATTCTTTCTCGCCATTATTTCCTTGCATTCTTATTTACTTCTTATCTTAAACTCTGTCTCATTACATTAATTATCCATATCTTGTCGTCCCTACCAGATGTACTTCGAAACCCTTGAATCTTCGTATCTTTTGCATGGGGAAGGCTAAGGAAGTGACGTAAATTATGTAGCTCAGAGAAGACGTAACTGGTTATTTTATGCTGATCTAAAGGAAATCAAATGTGGAGTGTTCCATATGGAAACTTGAGATAGAAATGTGGTAAAGGTCTCGAATAGAATAAAGAGATGTATACTGCCAATCTGTAAATAATTACATTTAGAGAAATTTTGGGGTTATGAGATAGTTTATAGGTGTATTCAAAACTAATAAGGATATCAGAGGTCAACCTAGTTTTGAGAACTTAGAAAATCTTGGTTATTGATTCTGGAAAAAACTTTTACTCTGAGGCTATGTTGAAGGTTAGTAATAGAAAAGAGAAGTTAATTGTGTTTAATAAGGATATTAAACAAGATGTTGCGAGAAAATGACTAGAGATAGAGAGAACACAAAGTTATGAAAGTTTAGAGATTGTTGTGAAATATTTTTAGGAGAATAATATTCAAGGGTGTATGTCGAAGAAAATACGGAAGTTGATTTTATGATGGAAGATAAGTTTTGTAAGGCCTAGAGATTTAAATTAAATAATACGAGGAGAACAATTTGAACAAGTTCAAGGAATTCGTAAACGGGATTTAAAGGTTTTGGGTCAAATTTAAGACAAGGTGAAAGAACTTGGAAATTGAAATAAATGGTTAATGTTGATTCCTAAATGTGAGGGCTGTGCTTCAAGAGTGATGTTTGAAAATTAGGAATTGCCTACGGTAGTCATGGTAAGGGTTTAAGTAAAGGTTAAATTTTCATATGGAGACTGGTGAGGTAAAGATATGATTGGCAAGTTATGACCAGATGAACTTAAGAGTATCAGAAGCAGATGACTAACTCGATCTTCATTATTTTTGTGTATTAATTACCACCTCTTGAACTCCCACTTTCTAATTGAGATCCTTGACGTTCCTTATCGTGACTTTGATATTCGGAATATAATACTAGCTGTTACCCTCCAACAAATCTTGTATGCAAGACCTAGACGAGCTCACCTTCGTGTAGGTATATCATGTCCAACTAAAATCCGTCTTCTTGTACTCTATTTTCTTGATATGATTTTCTGGTCAACTGGCTAAACTATAACCTCTACCATTATACTAAATTTCTTCTTATTTCAATTAAAAATCCAGCCTTGACTCAATTCTTTCGACCCGACATGTGATGGTGTTTTGCTTGTTTCCTTAGATGCTTAACCTTGTACCTTATCTGATTACTTGACCCATTGGTTAAGAAACTTGGACTATGTAATTCCTTTCATCATTACCACCCTTATATCTTGTGCTGCTAAATTAGCCTTAGTTTTGCAAGCTTATCTATTTTCGAGCTTGGTCATGACATATTTTATTGGGTGGCCATCCACTAACATATTGTCTAATCAGAACCGGTACATGATGGTCTGATCAACCTATTGCACTTTGGTTCGCTTTTTTATGTATTAATCTACGAGAATGGAGACATAGTTAAACTTGACCCTAGAGTCTCATTCGCGACAGCCTTGACAATTCTCCTTGAAATCTTTTCATCGCCTATGAACCTCGTATTCGTACTCAGTCGAATTAAATTTAATCATGACCTGAACCTCCATCATTGGATGCTCGTGCTCATACTTTGATTTCATTGATTTCCCTTCTTGCCCAAATCTCGTTTTATCCCGAAATTGATCAACTTAGATCGTGTCAAGACAAAAATCTATTTGTGATTTGTTGTGCCTAAATTTTCAATTTTTGCCATTTTATGGAATAGTAACCTTTTAATAATTTCTTAGTTGCTTGTTAATGACCAATTTTCATATAGGATGGTAGACAACCCTACAACCTTGATGATTGTTGTTTCCTTACCTTCCCAATTAGGATACCCTAGATTGTTTGTGTGTTGATACCATAGTACTGTTTTGACCTAGAATGATTAGTGTACCTAGGTGAGACTTCCAACTGCTACGGTATGCCCTGACCTTGTATACTATTCCTTCAAATTGCATAATTTAGATAAATTTTTTTTAGACCTTGATTGTTGGGAAATAGGGACGTCACCCCATTAGTATCAGTTGTAGATATATATAGGTTAGTCCTTGATGTGGGGATGTGTGTCTGTAAACATGTAGCTTAGGAGATTTATGAGAGATTATAGTATCAGCCTTGATAGGATGTACTAGTCTTTTGGTGAGTATAAATGTGTTATGAGAGATAGGGGCCTATGTCTTAGTAATGCATCGTTCCTATGGTAATATAATGTATTAATAGATGGTTAATAGGAAGATAATAGTTTGAGCATACCTATAGCCTATGATCAGTTCCTTTTCATCCTTAGTTAAGACCACTTTAAAATAGGTCCAGTCCCTTGGATATAGGTTCTAGTCCATATTTTATTGAAGTTCCATTACCGCCGTACAGCAGAGCAGTATTGGAGGTATTCCTAGATTGACACTATTTAGATGTCCGTTTATTATTCCAGTGTTAGGAAGTGTTACCTTAGATATTGGGTAGGTTAGAGGCTCTAGAAGGAGTACTATCGATCTTAAATTTCGAGGACGAAATTTTTCGAAGGTGGGTAGAGTTGTAGCACCCAGTTTTCCAAATGAGGGTAATTTTGAAATTTTGTGTTTATAATTATTTTAATAATGATATTTAATTTATGATATGATTTTTGGTGATTTTAAATTATTTTAAAATTATTTAAAATCAATGACTTGTGGTTTTGACGTTTTGCTAGTGAAATCCTAGAGACTGTTTGACCTAGAGCCTAACCATGTGATTATGATATTTTAATGTCATTTTTGGCCTAAGGATATTTTTGCATTTGACCTCTTTGAATTATTTTGATATTATTTTATTATTTATGATATTGTTTTGGGGTTATTTGAGTCGGGTTCGAATTTCAACTCAATCCGACTTGAAACGGAGACCCGGGGGTAGTTTGACTCTAGTGGGACCCACACACTAGTTAGACATGGCCCATATGATATTAAATTTAGTCCATATGATAGAAATATTTTAGTTAGAGGTTAGACTAATTATTATGGATAAGGTTAGTGTGATTAGAGACTTTAGAATGACTAATTTAGCCCCAACCAATTAGCCCTTTCCTAATACTCATAGAATAGGTTAGTGGGAGCATTTTGGACCTTACCATAATAGGACAAATTGCCCTATATGGCCAGCCACTTTGGGAGAGGATAGGCTCAAGTTCATTTCATTATTCTCATCCACACTCTCTCTCTTGTTCTTCCCCAAATTCCTAGAGAGCAATCCCTAGCAATTTCTCCACCAAATCCTTCCATTTTGCCACCAAATCTTCTTCTTTCCTTCTCCATTCTAGCCAAGGAGGAAGCTACCCAAGTTTGGGAGGATTCGGAGCTCGTTCGTGTCCTTTTGGAATCTCTACGTGTTGATGTCGCTTCGGGAAGACTTTTCTTCGATTCGATCTACCGGGAGGTATAAATCCCTTCTCCTTTTTATTTTCTCATGCATATAGGTCTATTTTGAACCCATAGGAATATGACCCCCATGGTTGTATCTCCATTTGTGTCCATTTCGTATCCATTTGGAGGTCATAGGAGTGTCCTTTGTGTTATGGTTGTGTCCATGTGGGAAAATCCCAAATTTGGACACACTATGTGTTGTTGTTATGTATGAATGAATTATTACATGTTTAATCTCATATTTTTGTATTGGAGATATGTTCTATAGTGTCTCATATATATATATATATATATTAGTGTAGAGAGTGAGCTCTTGATATATTATGTTATATACTTGTGTTCTATTGTCTCAAACTACCCAAATCCGTCATGATTTTTATCAACGTTTTTAATTTCAGCCCTAACTTAGAAATGTCATAACTTCTAGCTCAAAACTCGGTTTAATCTTCCGTTTTTTTTAAAAGAAGCATATTGAAGTTAGCTTTCCAAAAACATGTATTAGTATGCCTAATTCTTTATGTAACTTTCTAGAAAATTATTTGAGTGTCAGTTGTACGAAAGACAAACGCGTTCTCGGTATTTTCGCGATTTCGGGAGTTTTCGGAAACGAAAACGCGATCCGTTTGAAGTTTCGAAAAGCTAACACATAGATCTATAACATACTTTAATCCTAGATTTTAATTCATGCTGAGATGGTATAGTATTGATTATTAGTAGGAGTTACTATTCGGCATATGCATTTTGTGCACCCTTGTGTGTAATATAATGTTCTATTTGATTTTAACCCATGTTAATGTATATACATTATGTAATTAAATAGAGTGCAAGCATGAGTAAATGTTTAAATAAATGATGTATGAGGTGTAAGTATCCTATCTAATGTAAGCATGTATAAGTATGGCTTGTAATGAATATGTAGGTTCCATAGTATGTAATGTATGGTGCATATAGTGGTGCAAGAGAATAAATTAATGATGAATGAATGCAAGCATGAATGTAATGTAATAATAGATATAATGTATGCAATATACAAGTTAATGAGATGTAATGTTCTATATTAACACAAATTCTATATTACCTCATGTACCCCCTTACACTATGTTGACACTATCACACTTGACACATTGTTCACTTATACTTTGACACTCTTTGATATGTATACACTATGTATGCCCATTTAACCCTCACTTGCCCCTTTGCCATGTTCACATACACACACATAGCCTCTTAAATAAGTATTTATGAATATAGTTAACTTAGCTATGTATGTATATTATATATATGTTAGCATATTGTGTTGTAATATATAATTTTATATAACCATTTGAAATGCCATGATTATAGACCTAATGTTGAATACCAATATATGCATGTGTATATATGTGTAGACATATATAGCTTAAAGTAATATATTACCTAGTGTATATCCAATGTGAATTCTTGCCTATTTGAGTATTGAATAATTGCATGCTATATAGAGTTGGGTGTATATTGGCTTGTATAGCCTTGTATTGATGTGTGCTTGCTAGGATAGTCTTGGTTAGGCCTAGTAAGACTTGCTGGGTTAGGACATGACCTAGTTTGATCTAGTTTGACTAGTGTAGTTGACCAGAGTTGACCAAGGGTTGACTTTGGCCTAGTTTGACCTAGATTCATGTAGAATGCATTGTAGTGCTTTATATTACCCTTCTGGACATGTTGTGACTTGTGCTGTTCTAATTAGGAGCCAGACACCTCTCTCCGGACAGTATCTTTACCTTGGACATTTAGATATCAGACGAGTACATTCTCTGATCATTTCATATCCTGTTAGAATTATTTTCCTGCTTTAGATTACTATACTTGATGCTGTCACGTTGGTAACACGGATTAGTACTATATAGATCCTTTCTTGAGATGTTATCCCCTCAGGGAGCATCGTATACTACATGTTCTGTGCGTTTCACTTACATGGTGTATCACTATGCTTCACGGTTCTTCGATCACTTGTGACATGTACTCTCATGATCACAGAGTCTTCCCAGAATCACCCATTTATGGGCATTCCCAGAATTACCCCATTGTGGGCATTCCCAGAATCACCCATTTATGGGCTATCCATGTATCACCCCTTGTGGGCCTTTACATGGAATCATAACATAACCTGGTTGGATCCTTGTGTATTGATTGGGGGTACGGGGGAGTAGAAGTAAACATGTGAATAATATCCAAGTAGTGCAGTTCCCAGAATCACTCTATAGTAAAGTTTCTAGAATCTCCTATGCCATTCACATGTTTATATTGTACTCTGACTCACTAGCCACTGTTAGCTCTCTACTTATAGTAGATATTTCTATTACAGTTCTCTTTCCCTGTTTATATACTGTATTTCCTTCAGATCCTGTATCTTACTTTACTGCATGATTATATTTTCTAACCTGCTATGATCTGTTGAGATGTACTGTGCTCGCTCCAGTCCTGACTGGACCCGTTGATAAATTTTACAGATAGCCTGGAGGTTGCCTGCTAGCCTAGAGGAGACAGTAGAGGTTGTATAGATAGCTAGGGTTTTTTGCTTATAGTTTATTTTCAGTTGATTTGAGATGTATTTATGAATTACTGTATTTGAGTCTTGAGATGTATTCTGAGTTTGTATCTTAGACACTTAGACTTCTATCTGTTGTATCTCTTTTCGATTTCATGTTTTATCAATCTTCCATTACGCACTACCTTAGATGTGATTGAGTTTATATTCTGCTATGTCACCCCCATTTGGAGAGTATAAACTGTTTAGTCTTATACTGTTAGAAGCATTGAGACCTAGGACAGCGTTCTACCGCCGACACTGCGGCGTAGGCTGGGCGTTGTTACGTTCTCGTGCCCTAACTCTAGGGTGCGGGTCGTGACACCGTGATCGGAGGGGATGTCGATCCACGGCGCGGCGGTGAGATACGGCTCCGACGGCGAAGCTCTGGAGACGACGACTTCGGTGGTGGCTCGGCGAGTCTGGTGGTGGCTCGGCTCTCGAAGCAGCGGTGACGGAGACTACGAGGAGGTGGCTCCTCGGCTCGGCGCTCAGCCCTGGTGATGGCGGTGGCTCGGTGTAGTGCCCCGAAATTCGTGATACGTATTTTATACGTGATCGTATTTCTGACCAGTATTTTTCATTTTTCTTGACCCGTTAAGTTGTGGTATATTTCATACTTAGCATTGTAGTTTAATTGTCATTTATCATTCCTGGATTAATTCTGATTAATGGAGCTTGGTTTTATTTGGATAGGAGAAGGAATTGGTTTGGTTTGGTTTATTATGCATTGGACCATCTTAGCTAACCTCCACCCTCAACACAACTTATCCTCCCCCATTAAAATTCCCACCTAACACTCTCTCTCCTCATTATTTTCCTCCATTAATTCTTCTTCTTCTTCTTCCTCCACACAACTCTCCAACCCATTAGGCAAGTGCACCTTGCCACCACATGAGAACCACTTTTTATTTGTCCATTAGCTAGATTAGGCCATGGAGATCAACATTAGAACTTGACATTTTGTGATTTGGAGTTTCCATTATTCTAGATCTAGGTTTTAACTATTTTCGGATTTGCATAGTTTTGATCTATTTTGGTTGGATTTTTGTGGGTTTTGATGCTTCCATGTGGAAGAGAATTCAATTTTACTTAAGTTAGAACCTTGAAAATCTAGATTTGGCTTTGATTTGACAAAGATATGAAAATTTGAATTTTTGGTGTTCTTGGTGTTCTTCTCGGCCTGGAGTAGCAGCCTGCAGCCTGCGCTCTTTAGCGCAGTGCTGGATTGCGCATCCCCCTCGGCCAGCGCTCTTTAGCGCAGCGCCGACCACGCAGCTTGCCCCTTGGCGAACTGCGCTCAACCCGACTGCGCATGGATTCATGCACAGTCTGCCCATGCGCAGTCTGCCCATGCGCAGTCTGCTCATGCGCAATCTGCTCCTGCGCAGTCCACTTCTGCACAATCCATCTCATGCGCAATCTGCTCCTGCGCAGTCCACTTCTGCGCAATCCATCTCATGCGCAATCTGATCCTGCGCCATCCATTCCTGCGCAACCTGATCCAGCACAATCCATCTGCTGCGCAACTCACCCTGCGCACTTGGCACCCTGCGCAGTGCATACCCTGCACAACCTACTTGTCTATGGTGAATTTGTTTATTTCTTGAGCTTGGCTCTTCTATAGCCCTGTATATTGATATTTTATTAGATATTTTATGCCCATTTTATATCCTTACGCCTTTTGTCATGAACTTGATTTTACTTAATATGTTGGAATGACTATTGTACATGGCACGGTATGACAAGGAACTAGCATAACATGACAGTGACCCGTAATGGTGCACTCCTGACATGACCAACCTGACTTGATAGTGGCCCGTCGTGGCGTACTCCTGACAAGTACCCTGACATAAATTATCTTGATAACTTGATAGTGGCCCATGGCGGCGCACTCCTGACTTGACATGACTTGATAACTTAGCTTGACCTGTCTTGACACCGTGGGTGTTCCTGCTTGCTTGCTTGTGCAATCCACTCGTCTTGTCTTGCATCATGTCTAGGACGTGACTCCCTGGTTCCCACGGTCAGGGATTCATATTGAATCTGGCTAGGTTAATGACTAGATTGATCAATTAGTTCATGGAGAATTTCCCAGTTACCTGTTGCCCCTTTGGTCTTGGCCTTATATATATACATGGGATTTGTTGCTATCCGTCGAGATGAGCGCACTTCCAGCCCGCCGTCGAGCGTGGTACCTTAGGACACATGTATCTTACTACAGTGTGTCTGCTATATCATGCTATCTTTTTCTTTTCTTGCTGGGAGCATTCAGGTAGTAACAAACAGATAACCGGACTTGGAATTCTCATTGTATCTTGTTAGTAATCAGGTCTGTGATAACCCTAGTTAGTTAAAGTAGTAAGCCGTAGTACTTGCTTGGCCGTGATTGATTGGATGGAGTCTAGTCCCTCTTGTCCTGTCCTGATCCTGTGCAAGGTCATGACATGACATGATTACTCGTGCTTTACCTTAATCATGTTTAATTGCAAGTCTTGAATTCGCGTATTTTATCTTGCCGATAAATGGTGGGAGAAACCAAGTTCCGTTCAGACGAAAGGTTACAACCCCGGTCCTTGTTTGGTTTACGGGTTGTAACCTGGCTATCTGAATAGTCCCATGGTCATCTCATCGTATATCATCCTGTCATGCCTTTCCATATGTTCTGTCTTTTATCGATTCTGTACAAGATTTGTCTTTTATATCTAACTATCATGCCTTTTCTTAAATTACTGTCTCTTGTTATGTAATTATATTATTGTGCTGATTGCTGGCTTTTGTTCTTATTTCGTGGCCTCCTTTGTGGCACTTGCTCTTTCTGGGGTCTGACCCAGCTGGTTTTGTATGACCAGATACCGGAACAGCAGCAAAGGATCTACCTGCTTTCCAGCCCGATGGTGAACACTAGACGGAACCCGGGCAACGAGTGGGTTTTCTCTTTTTGTTTCTCCCACTGTATTGTTAACTGATATTCTTTTGAGGCGTTTAGCCGACGAGCACTTGTTAGCTCGATGCACTTTACTTTCTGTCTGCCTACGGGTTGTAATCATGATTGGCAACTCGAGGTTGATCATGTATGACTTAACTCTTGCTAGTCCTTACATTTTGTACGACTAGCTTCATGATCATCTGGATATGTAATGTTTGGGACGCCTTACAATTGTATATTTGGTGGTCTGATATCTTGTTACTATCATTACTTGTTGAGATTGAGACAATAGCTAGATTTGACCCTAAGAGACTGATGGTTTGTAGCGTACCCTCACATAGCTAGACAGCCGTGACCGTATAGCGGGATGGTTGCCGTTCCGTTATACGTAGCTGGCTGTGCACGTCTCCGTTCTTCAGTATTCTGGTTCTGGGGCGTAACATGGTTTAAGTGGTGGCCCATGTACGTCTTGTCAATCAAGAAATGTGAGGGTTTACCGAATAGATGTCTCAATCTGTACTCGCCTTTGATCTCCACTCGTAATTCTTATCTCCTTGGATTCCTGACTTGATAACATGCTTGCATCATTGTTCCATCCTGGTCCTTCCTTAATATCCCTGATGTCATTTGCTTCAGTGGCATCATTCCAGTTGATCAGCCAGAAGAAGCTCAGCCAGCAGCCCAGCAACAGCAAGAAGATCAAGATCAGTCCTCGGCAGCCGCCTCCCGAGCCATACCTCCTGGAGAACCAGTGCCTCCAGTCCAGCCAGTTCAGCCAGCAGGATCAAAGGATGGGGCCTTGATAGGGCTCATCCGTGAGTTGATTGCGTCTCAGGATCGTCGAGGTGATGCCTTGCAGCAAGCAGTACAAGAAGCTCTGAACAGAAGTGGTCCTCGAGGGAACAGTGCGGTCAACAATTTCAAGCGCCTGAACCCTCCCTTCTTCGATGGCAGCGAGGATGCTATTGCTGCAGATACCTGGCTACAGGATATTGAAGTGATCTTAAAGGCAGCCAGGACCCCTGAAGCAGAGAAGGTGGCGGTGGTGCGCCTGCAGTTACTGGATCTAGCCCGCAGCTGGTGGGCTATGCAAGCAGCGAGTTTGGGTACGCCTGTCATGTGGGCGGTATTCAGTGATATGTTCCAGACCAAGTACTTCGATGCAGTGGCTAGATATGACCTGCATACCAGGTTTAGTAATCTCAGGCAGATGAGCAGGACGGTCGACGGATATGCGGCCGAGTTTTCAAGGTTGAGTCGGTTTGCTCCCACCTTGGTGGCAACCGAGCTAGACAGAGCACAGCGATTCCAGCAGGGGCTCCATTTGGAAATCATATTGGCAGTCGAGCAGTTCGAGCACACAACTTTTGATGCCGTCTTGCGAGCAGCGAGGAGGCATGAGTACACTTCCCGAAGGATAACGGACCGGACCGGAGAACGGAAGCGGTCTCACGACCAGATGAACCAATCGTCAGCACCGGCCCCAGCAGCTAGGGCCTTGACCATTGGAGCTACGAGGATAGATTCGGTCACCTCCTTACAGCATTCTGCCCCGATCTATCCCCAGCAACGGAAGCAGAAGCAGTCTTCCGCAATGGGCTGCACTCATTGCGGGAAGCCAGGGCACGTTGTTTCTGAATGTCGTAGAGCACAGGGGTTGTGCTTGGCTTGTGGAGCACCGGACCACATGATAGGATCTTGCCCGTTCAGAAACAGATCATAGTCCCTCGGTTATGGGACCAGCACCAGCACCAGAACCAGCTCCAGTTCACCAACCACAGCAGCTCCCGTTTCCGGGTCCATTACCGACTCAGGCCCAGGCCTTCCAGCAACAGAGGCCTCAGCAGTTCGCCCTAGCCCAGGCCCAGATCCAGAATCGGCCGAGAGGTATATGTGTCTTCTCATCTTGCTTTTCTACCATCATTATGAGGGCACATGTCATGTTCCATGTGTCCTAACTACAATGGTATATCCCGGACCCGAGCCATGTCCTAGATCATTCGAAAACGGTTATTGGTACCAACCTTTTTCGTATAAGGAGAGGCCCGTATCCCTGTTTGACCAAAGAGAGAGACCTCAAGCGCAAGACTATCAGTTAAGTCCATGTTGCTTGAGTTCGTCGCTCCTTGGAGAGTCAAACGTGGGAGTGTGAGGATGATATCCGATCACGTTATCCCAATCGGTTTGGCTCGTGAGGTGTAATGTCTTCCTTATGCCTTGCACTTCGATTCCTTACTTGCATGTATGATTGTATGATTGATTGGTAGCATAGATTGCTTGCGATAGTATAGCTGTCCCGACATCTCTAGCCTCTTGAATAAATTCCGAGGACGAAATTATTTTAAGGTGGGTAGGATGTAGTGCCCCGAAATTCGTGATACGTATTTTATACGTGATCGTATTTCTGACCAGTATTTTTTATTTTTCTTGACCCATTAAGTTGTGGTATATTTCATACTTAGCATTGTAGTTTAATTGTCATTTATCATTCCTGGATTAATTCTGATTAATGGAGCTTGGTTTTATTTGGATAGGAGAAGGAATTGGTTTGGTTTGGTTTATTATGCATTGGACCATCTTAGCTAACCTCCACCCTCAACACAACTTATCCTCCCCCATTAAAATCCCCACCTAACACTCTCTCTCCTCATTATTTTCCTCCATTAATTCTTCTTCTTCTTCCTCCACACAACTCTCCAACCCATCAGGCAAGTGCACCTTGCCACCACATGAGAACCACTTTTTATTTGTCCATTAGCTAGATTAGGCCATGGAGATCAACATTAGAACTTGACATTTTGTGATTTGGAGTTTCCATTGTTCTAGATCTAGGTTTTAACTATTTTCGGATTTGCATAGTTTTGATCTATTTTGGTTGGATTTTTGTGGGTTTTGATGCTTCCATGTGGAAGAGAATTCAATTTTACTTAAGTTAGAACCTTGAAAATCTAGATTTGGCTTTGATTTGACAAAGATATGAAAATTTGAATTTTTGGTGTTCTTGGTGTTCTTCTCGGCCTGGAGTAGCAGCCTGCAGCCTGCGCTCTTTAGCGCAGTGCTGGATTGCGCATCCCCCTCGGCCAGCGCTCTTTAGCGCAGCGCCGACCGCGCAGCTTGCCCCTTGGCGAACTGCGCTCAACCCGACTACGCATGGATTCATGCGCAGTCTGCCCATGCGCAGTCTGCCCATGCGCAGTCTGCTCATGCGCAATCTGCTCCTGCGGCGTAGGCTGGGCGTTGTTACGTTCTCGTGCCCTAACTCTAGGGTGCGGGTCGTGACACGTTTTTAGTGGTGGCCCATGTAGGTCGAGATTCGCATTAGTGCGATTTCGTAGTAGCGCAACGACTTAGTTGTACTACTACGAGCCTGCTATAGGATATATAAATTAAGATGTTAGGATGAGAGGATACTCAATCACTGTTAGGATTCCTTGTGAGATTCCTGGGATGACCCTTGAGAATCTCATTTTGAATTCCGATTTAAACTCCTTTTCCTTGTTTTGATTCACCTTTTTCCTTGATTTGAATTTGATTTTGTGGATTCATTGTAGAACTTTGAATCCTGGTATTAGTTGATGATTTTGATAAAATTTTATAGTTGTTGATTTAATTTTGTATTTAGATTAATATTTTCAAATCTAAGGTACTCAATCACACTTAGGATTCTTTGAGAGATTTCTGGGACGACCCCTGAGAAACTCATTTTGAACTTCAATTGGAATTCCTTTTCCTCTTGTTTGGATTCACCCTCATTCCTTGCTATTGAATTTAAGCTTGATGGGTTCCTCTCGTTTGAATCGATGAGAAGGAACATATCTTCATTATTCTTTCTCGCCATTATTCCCTTGCATTCTTATTTACTTCTTATCTTAAACTCTGTCTCATTACATTAATTATCCATATCTTGTCGTCCCTACCAGATGTACTTCGAAACCCTTGAATCTTCGTATCTTTTGCATGGGGAAGGCTAAGGAAGTGACGTAAATTATGTAGCTCAGAGAAGACGTAACTGGTTATTTTATGCTGATCTAAAGGAAATCAAATGTGGAGTGTTCCATATGGAAACTTGAGATAGAAATGTGGTAAAGGTCTCGAATAGAATAAAGAGATGTATACTGCCAATCTGTAAATAATTACATTTAGAGAAATTTTGGGGTTATGAGATAGTTTATAGGTGTATTCAAAACTAATAAGGATATCAGAGGTCAACCTAGTTTTGAGAACTTAGAAAATCTTGGTTATTGATTCTGGAAAAAACTTTTACTCTGAGGCTATGTTGAAGGTTAGTAATAGAAAAGAGAAGTTAATTGTGTTTAATAAGGATATTAAACAAGATGTTGCGAGGAAATGACTAGAGATAGAGAGAACACAAAGTTATGAAAGTTTAGAGATTGTTGTGAAATATTTTTAGGAGAATAATATTCAAGGGTGTATGTCGAAGAAAATACGGAAGTTGATTTTACGATGGAAGATAAGTTTTGTAAGGCCTAGAGATTTAAATTAAATAATACGAGGAGAACAATTTGAACAAGTTCAAGGAATTCGTAAACGGGATTTAAAGGTTTTGGGTCAAATTTAAGACAAGGTGAAAGAACTTGGAAATTGAAATAAATGGTTAATGTTGATTCCTAAATGTGAGGGCTGTGCTTCAAGAGTGATGTTTGAAAATTGGGAATTGCCTACGGTAGTCATGGTAAGGGTTTAAGTAAAGGTTAAATTTTCATATGGAGACTGGTGAGGTAAAGATATGATTGGCAAGTTATGACCAGATGAACTTAAGAGTATCAGAAGCAGATGACTAACTCGATCTTCATTATTTTTGTGTATTAATTACCACCTCTTGAACTCCCACTTTCTAATTGAGATCCTTGACGTTCCTTATCGTGACTTTGATATTCGGAATATAATACTAGCTGTTACCCTCCAACAAATCTTGTATGCAAGACCTAGACGAGCTCACCTTCGTGTAGGTATATCATGTCCCACTAAAATCCGTCTTCTTGTACTCTATTTTCTTGATATGATTTTCTGGTCAACTGGCTAAACTATAACCTCTACCATTATACTAAATTTTTTCTTATTTCAATTAAAAATCCAGCCTTGACTCAATTCTTTCGACCCGACATGTGATGGTGTTTTGCTTGTTTCCTTAGATGCTTAACCTTGTACCTTATCTGATTACTTGACCCGTTGGTTAAGAAACTTGGACTATGTAATTCCTTTCATCATTACCACCCTTATATCTTGTGCTGCTAAATTAGCCTTAGTTTTGCAAGCTTATCTATTTTCGAGCTTGGTCATGACATATTTTATTGGGTGGCCATCCACTAACATATTGTCTAATCAGAACCGGTACATGATGGTCTGATCAACCTATTGCACTTTGGTTCACTTTTTTATGTATTAATCTACGAGAATGGAGACATAGTTAAACTTGACCCTAGAGTCTCATTCGCGACAGCCTTGACAATTCTCCTTGAAATCTTTTCATCGCCTATGAACCTCGTATTTGTACTCAGTCGAATTAAATTTAATCATGACCTGAACCTCCATCATTGGATGCTCGTGCTCATACTTTGATTTCATTGATTTCCCTTCTTGCCCAAATCTCGTTTTATCCCAAAATTGATCAACTTAGATCGTGTCAAGACAAAAATCTATTTATGATTTGTTGTGCCTAAATTTTCAATTTTTGCCATTTTATGGAATAGTAACCTTTTAATAATTTCTTAGTTGCTTGTTAATGACCAATTTTCATATAGGATGGTAGACAACCCTACAACCTTGATGATTGTTGTTTCCTTACCTTCCCAATTAGGATACCCTAGATTGTTTGTGTGTTGATACCATAGTACTGTTTTGACCTAGAATGATTAGTGTACCTAGGTGAGACTTCCAACTGCTACGGTATGCCCTGACCTTGTATACTATTCCTTCAAATTGCATAATTTAGATAAATTTTTTTTAGACCTTGATTGTTGGGAAATAGGGATGTCACCCCATTAGTATCAGTTGTAGATATATATAGGTTAGTCCTTGATGTGGGGATGTGTGTCTGTAAACATGTAGCTTAGGAGATTTATGAGAGATTATAGTATCAGCCTTGATAGGATGTACTAGTCTTTTGGTGAGTATAAATGTGTTATGAGAGATAGGGGCCTATGTCTTAGTAATGCATCGTTCCTATGGTAATATAATGTATTAATAGATGGTTAATAGGAAGATAATAGTTTGAGCATACCTATAGCCTATGATCAGTTCCTTTTCATTCTTAGTTAAGACCACTTTAAAATAGGTCCAGTCCCTTGGATATAGGTTCCAGTCCATATTTTATTGAAGTTCCATTACCGCCGTACAGCAGAGCAGTATTGGAGGTATTCCTAGATTGACACTATTTAGATGTCCGTTTATTATTCCAGTGTTAGGAAGTGTTACCTTAGATATTGGGTAGGTTAGAGGCTCTAGAAGGAGTACTATCGATCTTAAATTTCGAGGACGAAATTTTTCGAAGGTGGGTAGAGTTGTAGCACCCAGTTTTCCAAATAAGGGTAATTTCGAAATTTTGTGTTTATAATTATTTTAATAATGATATTTAATTTATGATATGATTTTTGGTGATTTTAAATTATTTTAAAATTATTTAAAATCAATGACTTGTGGTTTTGACGTTTTGCTAGTGAAACCCTAGAGACTGTTTGACCTAGAGCCTAACCATGTGATTATGATATTTTAATGTCATTTTTGGCCTAAGAATATTTTTGCATTTGACCTCTTTGAATTATTTTGATATTATTTTATTATTTATGATATTGTTTTGGGGTTATTTGAGTCGGGTTCGAATTTCAACTCAATCCGACTTGAAACGGGGACCCGGGGGTAGTTTGACTCTAGTGGGACCCACACACTAGTTAGACATGGCCCATATGATATTAAATTTAGTCCATATGATAGAAATATTTTAGTTAGAGGTTAGACTAATTATTATGGATAAGGTTAGTGTGATTAGAGACTTTAGAATGACTAATTTAGCCCCAACCAATTAGCCCTTTCCTAATACTCATAGAATAGGTTAGTGGGAGCATTTTGGACCTTACCATAATAGGACAAATTTCCCTATATGGCCAGCCACTTTGGGAGAGGATAGGCTCAAGTTCATTTCATTATTCTCATCCACACTCTCTCTCTTGTTCTTCCCCAAATTCCTAGAGAGCAATCCCTAGCAATTTCTTCACCAAATCCTTCCATTTTGCAACCAAATCTTCTTCTTTCCTTCTCCATTCTAGCCAAGGAGGAAGCTACCCAAGTTTGGGAGGATTCGGAGCTCGTTCGTGTCCTTTTGGAATCTCTACGTGTCGATGTCGCTTCGGGAAGACTTTTCTTCGATTCGATCTACCGGGAGGTATAAATCCCTTCTCCTTTTTATTTTCTCATGCATATAGGTCTATTTTGAACCCATAGGAATGACTCCCATGGTTGTATCTCTATTTGTGTCCATTTCGTATCCATTTGGAGGTCATAGGAGTGTCCTTTGTGTTGTGGTTGTGTCCATGTGGGAAAATCCCAAATTTGGACACACTATGTGTTGTTGTTATGTATGAATGAATTATTACATGTTTAATCTCATATTTTTGTATTGGAGATATGTTCTATAGTGTCTCATATATATATATATATTAGTGTAGAGAGTGAGCTCTTGATATATTATGTTATATACTTGTGTTCTATTGTCTCAAACTACCCAAATCCGTCATGATTTTTATCAACGTTTTTAATTTCAGCCCTAACTTAGAAATGTCATAACTTCTAGCTCAAAACTCGGTTTAATCTTCCGTTTTTTTTAAAAGAAGCATATTGAAGTTAGCTTTCCAAAAACATGTATTAGTATGCCTAATTCTTTATGTAACTTTCTAGAAAATTATTTGAGTGTCAGTTGTACGAAAGACAAACGCGTTCTCGGTATTTTCGCGATTTCGGGAGTTTTCGGAAACGAAAACGCGATCCGTTTGAAGTTTCGAAAAGCTAACACATAGATCTATAACATACTTTAATCCTAGATTTTAATTCATGCTGAGATGGTATAGTATTGATTATTAGTAGGAGTTACTATTCGGCATATGCATTTTGTGCACCCTTGTGTGTAATATAATGTTCTATTTGATTTTAACCCATGTTAATGTATATACATTATGTAATTAAATAGAGTGCAAGCATGAGTAAATGTTTAAATAAATGATGTATGAGGTGTAAGTATCCTATCTAATGTATGCATGTATAAGTATGGCTTGTAATGAATATGTAGGTTCCATAGTATGTAATGTATGGTGCATATAGTGGTGCAAGAGAATAAATTAATGATGAATGAATGCAAGCATGAATGTAATGTAATAATAGATATAATGTATGCAATATACAAGTTAATGAGATGTAATGTTCTATATTAACACAAATCCTATATTACCTCATGTACCCCCTTACACTATGTTGACACTATCACACTTGACACATTGTTCACTTATACTTTGACACTCTTTGATATGTATACACTATGTATACCCATTTAACCCTCACTTGCCCCTTTGCCATGTTCACATACACACACATAGCCTCTTAAATAAGTATTTATGAATATAGTTAACTTAGCTATGTATGTATATTATATATATGTTAGCATATTGTGTTGTAATATATAATTTTATATAACCATTTGAAATGCCATGATTATAGACCTAATGTTGAATACCAATATATGCATGTGTATATATGTGTAGACATATATAGCTTAAAGTAATATATTACCTAGTGTATATCCAATGTGAATTCTTGCCTATTTGAGTATTGAATAATTGCATGCTATATAGAGTTGGGTGTATGTTGGCTTGTATAGCCTTGTATTGATGTGTGCTTGCTAGGATAGTCTTGGTTAGGCCTAGTAAGACTTGCTGGGTTAGGACATGACCTAGTTTGATCTAGTTTGACTAGTGCAGTTGACCAGAGTTGACCAAGGGTTGACTTTGGCCTAGTTTGACCTAGATTCATGTAGAATGCATTGTAGTGCTTTATATTACCCTTCTGGACATGTTGTGACTTGTGCTGTTCTAATTAGGAGCCAGACACCTCTCTCCGGACAGTATCTTTACCTTGGACATTTAGATATCAGGCGAGTACATTCTCTGATCATTTCATATCCTGTTAGAATTATTTTCCTGCTTTAGATTACTATACTTGATGCTGTCACGTTGGTAACACGGATTAGTACTATATGGATCCTTTCTTGAGATGTTATCCCCTCAGGGAGCATCGTATACTACATGTTCTGTGCGTTTCACTTACATGGTGTATCACTATGCTTCACGGTTCTTCGATCACTTGTGACATGTACTCTCATGATCACAGAGTCTTCCCAGAATCATCCATTTATGGGCATTCCCAGAATCACCCTATTGTGGGCATTCCCAGAATCACCCATTTATGGGCTATCCATGTATCACCCCTTGTGGGCCTTTACATGGAATCATAACATAACCTGGTTGGATCCTTGTGTATTGATTGGGGGTACGGGGGAGTAGAAGTAAACATGTGAATAATATCCAAGTAGTGCAGTTCCCAGAATCACTCTATAGTAAAGTTTCCAGAATCTCCTATGCCATTCACATGTTTATATTGTACTCTGACTCACTAGCCACTGTTAGCTCTCTCTACTTATAGTAGATATTTCTATTACAGTTCTCTTTCCCTGTTTACATACTGTATTTCCTTCAGATCCTGTATCTTACTTTACTGCATGATTATATTTTCTAACCTGCTATGATCTGTTGAGATGTACTGTGCTCGCTCCAGTCCTGACTGGACCCGTTGATAAATTTTACAGATAGCCTGGAGGTTGCCTGCTAGCCTAGAGGAGACAGTAGAGGTTGTATAGATAGCTAGGGTTTTTTGCTTATAGTTTATTTTCAGTTGATTTGAGATGTATTTATGGATTACTGTATTTGAGTCTTGAGATGTATTCTGAGTTTGTATCTTAGACACTTAGACTTCTATCTGTTGTATCTCTTTTCGATTTCATGTTTTATCAATCTTCCATTACGCACTACCTTAGATGTGATTGAGTTTATATTCTGCTATGTCACCCCCATTCGGAGAGTATAAACTGTTTAGTCTTATACTGTTAGAAGCATTGAGACCTAGGACAGCGTTCTACCGCCGACACTGCGGCGTAGGCTGGGCGTTGTTATGTTCTCGTGCCCTAACTCTAGGGTGCGGGTCGTGACACCGTGATCGGAGGGGATGTCGATCCACGGCGCGGCGGTGAGATACGGCTCCGACGGCGAAGCTCTGGAGACGACGACTTCGGTGGTGGCTCGGCGAGTCTGGTGGTGGCTCGGCTCTCGAAGCAGCGGTGACGGAGACTACGAGGAGGTGGCTCCTCGGCTCGGCGCTCAGCCCTGGTGATGGCGGTGGCTCGGTGTAGTGCCCCGAAATTCGTGATACGTATTTTATACGTGATCGTATTTCTGACCAGTATTTTTCATTTTTCTTGACCCGTTAAGTTGTGGTATATTTCATACTTAGCATTGTAGTTTAATTGTCATTTATCATTCCTGGATTAATTCTGATTAATGGAGCTTGATTTTACTTAATATGTTGGAATGACTATTGTACATGGCACGGTATGACAAGGAACTAGCATAACATGACAGTGACCCGTAATGGTGCACTCCTGACATGACCAACCTGACTTGATAGTGGCCCGTCGTGGCGTACTCCTGACAAGTACCCTGACATAAATTATCTTGATAACTTGATAGTGGCCCGTGGCGGCGCACTCCTGACTTGACATGACTTGATAACTTAGCTTGACCTGTCTTGACACCGTGGGTGTTCCTGCTTGCTTGCTTGTGCAATCCACTCGTCTTGTCTTGCATCATGTCTAGGACGTGACTCCCTGGTTCCCACGGTCAGGGATTCATATTGAATCTGGCTAGGTTAATGACTAGATTGATCAATTAGTTCATGGAGAATTTCCCAGTTACCTGTTGCCCCTTTGGTCTCGGCCTTATATATATATATACATGGAATTTGTTGCTATCCGTCGAGATGAGCGCACTTCCAGCCCGCCGTCGAGCGTGGTACCTTAGGACACATGTATCTTACTACAGTGTGTCTGCTATATCATGCTATCTTTTTCTTTTCTTGCTGGGAGCATTCAGGTAGTAACAAACAGATAACCGGACTTGGAATTCTCATTGTATCTTGTTAGTAATCAGGTCTGTGATAACCCTAGTTAGTTAAAGTAGTAAGCCGTAGTACTTGCTTGGCCGTGATTGATTGGATGGAGTCTAGTCCCTCTTGTCCTGTCCTGATCCTGTGCAAGGTCATGACATGACATGATTACTCGTGCTTTACCTTAATCATGTTTAATTGCAAGTCTTGAATTCGCGTATTTTATCTTGCCGATAAATGGTGGGAGAAACCAAGTTCCGTTCAGACGAAGGGTTACAACCCCGGTCCTTGTTTGGTTTACGGGTTGTAACCTGGCTATCTGAATAGTCCCATGGTCATCTCATCGTATATCATCCTGTCATGCCTTTCCATATGTTCTGTCTTTTATCGATTCTGTACAAGATTTGTCTTTTATATCTAGCTATCATGCTTTTTCTTAAATTACTGTCTCTTGTTATGTAATTATATTATTGTGCTGATTGCTGGCTTTTGTTCTTATTTCGTGGCCTCCTTTGTGGCACTTGCTCTTTCTGGGGTCTGACCCAGCTGGTTTTGTATGACCAGATACCGGAACAGCAGCAAAGGATCTACCTGCTTTCCAGCCCGATGGTGAACACTAGACGGAACCCGGGCAACGAGTGGGTTTTCTCTTTTTGTTTCTCCCACTGTATTGTTAACTGATATTCTTTTGAGGCGTTTAGCCGACGAGCACTTGTTAGCTCGATGTACTTTACTTTCTGTCTGCCTACGGGCTGTAATCATGATTGGCAACTCGAGGTTGATCATGTATGACTTAACTCTTGCTAGTCCTTACATTTTGTACGACTAGCTTCATGATCATCTGGATATGTAATGTTTGGGACGCCTTACAATTGTATATTTGCTGGTCTGATATCTTGTTACTATCATTACTTGTTGAGATTGAGACAATAGCTAGATTTGACCCTAAGAGACTGATGGTTTGTAGCGTACCCTCACATAGCTAGACAGCCGTGACCGTATAGCGGGATGGTTGCCGTTCCGTTATACGTAGCTGGCTGTGCACGTCCCCGTTCTTCAGTATTCTGGTTCTGGGGCGTGACACTCGGCGCTCGAGGACGGCACTGCAGTCGAAGCGACAGCACAGCCCGAGGTGGCACTCTGGCGGTGCACGCTGAACGAGGGGGTTAGCGCGAAGCTCAACGCCTGGCGTTGCAGCCGAGGCGGCTCTGGTCCCGAGGGCGCACGGTCTGCGAGGTGACTCACTGCTCGAGGAGCAGCACAGCAGTCGAGGCGGCGGCTTTGGCTTCGAGGCGGTCAGAGTAGTGGCGGTGGCGGTGACCAACGCTCCGGTGAGCTCGGTGACGCTCCGGCGGGGGCACGGTGGCGCACGGTGAACTTAACCTCCTCCAGAGAGGAGAGAGAAAGAGGGAGAGAGAGATGACGTGTAACTGACAGTGTCAGAAATGAATTGAAAAGTGTGTAATATTTTAATATTATTTATAGTGTAATAATGAGTGGCAGTGTAGGTAAATGTGTGTAGATCTAGGGGTAATTATGTGATGGCAGTAGCAGTAAGTAACATTAGATCTGGGGCTAAATGGAGTAACTTAGTAACAGAATTTTAAATTCAAATTTGAACAGCTTTTCAAAACACAACAGAATTTCAAATTCAATTATCAAAAGATTTCAAAATTCGAAATTGAACTAGATCTCTAAACGAAAATTTAAAACAGTTTTAAATAGGAAAAAGCACCAACAGATTACAATTTACCAACTATTATAAAATAGTTACTGTTTTCTCCAATAAAATTATATATTAATAAAATTCAAAAATAATAATAAACCATTTATCATATTTAACAGTTAATAACCAATTACAACTTAATCAATATTAATAACATTAACAATATTGCACTTCATCTGAAATACACTAATTAGTATTCAAAAATACTTTTCAAATTGAGGAAAATTCATTAACACCCGAAACTAATTTTAAATCAATTAATTTAATCGCAATTAGGCTTTCATAAAAATAATATTTAATCCAAAGAAAATTAGAAAAAATCCTGAAATTTACCAAATGTGATTTTGGGAGTTACAAATCTACCCCCCTTACAAAAATTTTGTCCTCGAAATTTCAAATAGCACGGTAAGCACGATCAAAATACGAAAACTTGTAAAGGATTATTTAAACATATGATCCGAATTAATACAACTAGTAAAATTTGATTTTCTAAAAATGACCAAGTAAAAAAAAAAAATCTTAGCATGATAAATTCTAAACAGGAGAAAATTAAAATTTACGCATAGTAAAAATGGCACCAAAATGACCTAAATCCAATAAAATCATTTAGGACAAAACCTTTTAGAAATCAAATTCATATAGGTATGTTCATTATCATGGCCATAATAAGTTCTAGAAAAATCAAGAGAAATTTTTATAGGAAACGTAGGGTAACAAAATGATTTCTGAAAATTGGATCAGCTGCTTACGACATTCAAATAAAGCCAAAAATTAAAATAAATCAAGATAATTTCTAGTAAATCTCCAATGGTGATAAAAGATCAAACATGGTATATAACATGGATGTAGTCTCAATAGTATCCGAAAATCATATATATATGAAATCACATTGCCTAGAGTTCATGCCCCGCCAGTGTAGTATACATCTGGCTGCAATGAACCTTTGGCGCAATAATTTAAATAATATTAATTTACCAAATATTTCTATCAACTTTATCCATATTAACAAAACAACTCAAGCGATCAAAATTTTATGATTAGGACATAGCCTCAATAATATTCGAGAACCTATGAATACCTGAAATTACTTTGACTTAGAGCTCCTGCCTCGCCAGTGCGCAACTGACTGCAGTGAACTCGCGGTCTCCGTAACCCTGATAAATGACTACAGTGCGCATCTGCCACGCCATAGTAAGTCGTTGAATATTCTTTCAACTTTGTCCATAAATTTCAAAAGAGTTTATGAAAATTCAAATAAATTCCAAAAGTTAAAATCATGATAGAAAATGATGTAAATATTTGCTTTTTAGAAAACATTAAGTTTTACAAGAACACAAACAGTAAGACAAAAACAAATCTCCATAGGAAATAAAATCTCAAATTAGAAACAAGGTTTTTGGATAACAATAAGAAATTTTAGGAAAAATTCCACGTGCTACGAGAAAATCTAAAGACAAATCAGCTATTAGTAATCAACTAGTTATACTAGCAAAATGCATATAGGAAATAACCTCAGAAGTTTAAAGTGCAGGAAAATTGATAACCTTAGTGTTGCGTGTCTAAACCACCCTGCAAAACAGAAAATTGATTAGATAGGCCTAACTATAAGAAATTTTAGTAAAACCATACCCGTAACAATTTCCCACGAATCCTATGCTGTGATGAGTTTTCCTTAGCTTCGCTGGTCCCCCAATAACACTTTATAGCCTAAGTGTCATTAGGATAGACCTGTATAGGCCACCACTAAACATATGTCACGACCCGCTCCCAAATAATCGAATACGAGTCGGACACGCCCAGCCTTCGTCGATGGACACGAGGAAGTAAGCTGTACAATACTAAGGAAAACTCCAAGATACAAGAAATATAAACCACCACAGCTGCTATACATGTTCCCAGAATCACCACAATCCATAAGTTAATTATATAATATCATTCGGAGACAAATCCGGTAACATGAATAAAAATTATACAATCCTGGAATCCTCAATACAATACATGATGAAATCCTCTAAAAATAAATATAAGAAAAGACCTAACTATAACTCTGAAATTCTAAGTCCATCCTGAGGTACAACTCTATCCTGGCTTCGGGCTCTGGCCCATGAAGAAGATACAACATCCCCAAGTAAATCTGCAACGATCCTGTCAGGAAAAGAGCAAGTACAACCCCGACAAGAAACTCTAAACAATGTAAACTGAAATGCATGAGAAAGAATCACAAGATAAACTGTGGTACAAGACAGGAATATAAAACTGTAATACAGGAAAAATGATGAACTATAATACCAGATCCAGAAACAATAAAACTATTCTATCAGTGTAACATGCATTTGAAATAACTATCCGAGTATGTGACCGGCTGGGTAAACAATGAACAGTGAACAGTGAACAATGGTACGGCTTAGAATCCCACGTGCACGATGTGAGACCTAAGCTATTAGTCAATGCCTAGCTAAAATAGGATTGGTCACATATCTGTAGTATTTCTCCACCCCAATGTACAAGTAAGAACAATGAACAATGAACAATGAACGATGAACGGTGAACGATGAACAGTGAACAATGAACGATCGTGTGTACAACGTGTCAATATGGGAACATGAAGCAAGACAAAAAATACAGAGTAAAGTGTTCGAGCCGGTGTACTTGCCTCGGTTTGGTTGCACGAGAGTAGTACTGCATGGTTGTAAATCACCTGTTATATTTGTACAATTATTAGGGTTTTAATTAATAACAATTAGCTAATTAAGGTTAACTAGCTGATTAGAAACATATAGTAGTATAACCAAGTAGCTAGAAAATATTTATAAGAATTGGTAATAAAGGAAAACATTTAATAGTATTCAATATTAACTAATAATAACTATATATACAATATACATTTAAAGATCTTAATTTATTTTTAGAAGCTTTTTATATTAACAAAGTAATATTTAGTCATAAAATCCTTTTTGGAATAATTTACAAAATAATAATAACCACTAACATGAATTTATATATATTTATATTTATCACAAAATACTTAAGATACAATAATTAATTTTTATGATAAGAAAATAGCATTTAACAACACCCAAAATTAATTGAAATGACAGCCCAAACCAATAAACCACCCTAATCTACCATGCTACCATGCTGGATTTAAGCCCAGCCTTAAGCCCAACCTGGCCTGTCCATTTCCCAGCCCACTGGCCAACAAGACCTGGCCCAGTCCAGTCCACTGTTCATTAAACCAAATTCTACAGAGCAAACAATAATCCAATGCTGTTGGATATTAGCCCAGTCCTATTACTGTTAACTCTGTTCACAGTCAGCCCAAAGCTCTGGCCCGAACCTATGGCCCAGAACCCGGCCCACTCACTTAAGCCCACAGTCCAGTCCAAATTAATCTCTGCTAAACTAATAAATTAACTTAATATTTCTTACAAATAAAAATACAGCCCAATCGACCAGCCCGACTTCTGTGGCCCAAAACACGGCCCGACTCCTAACGAATATAATCCGTTCGCCTTTCTCTCTCCTCCCATTTTACGAACTCTCCAGAACCAACCGGAGAGTCGAGAGAGGGAGATAGCTGTCGTCTCTTCGTCTTCTCCGACGAAGAGAACTCGGTCTCCGTCCTCTGCTCATGGCTAGGAAAACCCTAACCCGAAGGTTCTCTCTCACCGCTTCTTCTTCCTCCCTTCGTCTTCGTCTCCTTCGAAACCCTAACCCTAGCTTCCTCTTCTCATGGAGAACCCTAACCCTAAAACTTCCTATGGCCGAAACCCTAGCCTATGCTCCGCTCTCTTCCGACTGCTTCGTCTTCTCCACCTCGTTTTCCTCTAACCCTGATCAAGTCCCGCCATGGCCGAACTCTAGTCCCACTTTTCTTCTCCGACTCCATCTAAACTTTCCCCGCCTGAACCCTAGGTGAAACCCTAATCCTTCAGCTTCGTCTTCAAGCTCGGGAAAACCTAGATCTAGGTCTGAAACCCTAGGTCTCACTCTTCTCCTCCATGGCCGGAACCCTAGGTTCGACTCCCAGCCGATCATCCCCCCATTCCCATCTACACTCAGAAAACCTTAACCCAAACCAGAAACCCTAAAATCAAGAGCTAGAAGAAAGGTTCGAGAGATCGAGGCGGGGAGCTCACCGTGATCGGAGGGGATATCGATCCACGGTGCGGCGGTGAGATACGGCTCCGACGGCGAAGCTCTGGAGACGACGACTTCGGTGGTGGCTCGACGAGTCTGGTGGTGGCTCGGCTCTCGAAGCGGCGGTGACGGAGACTACGAGGAGGTGGCTCCTCGGCTCGGCGCTCAGCCCTGGTGATGGCGGTGGCTCGGCGCTCGAGGACGGCGCTGCAGTCGAAGCGACAGCACAGCCCGAGGTGGTGCTCTGGCGGTGCACGCTGAACGAGGGGGTCAGCGCGGAGCTCAATGTCTGGCACTGCAGCCGAGGCAGCTCTGGTCCCGAGGACACACGGTCTGTGAGGTGACTCACTGCTCGAGGAGCAGCGCAGCAGTCGAGGCGGCGGCTCTGGCTTCGAGGCGGTCAGAGTAGTGGCGATGGCAGCGACCAACGCTCCGGCGAGCTCGGTGACGCTCCGGCAGGGGCATGGTGGCGCACGGTGAACTCAGCCTCCTCCAGAGAGGAGAGAGAGATGACGTGTAACTGACAGTGTCAGAAATGTATTGAGAAGTGTGTATTATTTTAATATTATTTATAGTGTAATAATAGTGGCAGTGTAGGTAAATGTGTGTAGATCTAGGGGTAATTATGTGATGGCAGTAGCAGTAATTAACATTAGATCTGGGGCTAAATGGAGTAACTTAGTAACAGAATTTTAAATTCAAATTTGAACAGCTTTTCAAAACACAACAGAATTTCAAATTCAATTATCAAAAGATTTCAAAATTCAAAATTGAACCAGATCTCTAAACGAAAATTTAAAACAGTTTTAAATAGGAAAAAGCTCCAACAGATTACAATTTACCAACTATTAGAAAATAGTTACTGTTTTCTCCAATAAAATTATATATTAATAAAATCCGAAGATATTAATAAACCATTTATCATATTTAACAGTTAATAACCAATTACAACTTAATCAATATTAATAACATTAAAAATATTGCACTTCATCTGAAATACACTAATTAGTATTCAAAAATACTTTTCAAATTGAGGAAAATTCATTAACACCCGAAACTAATTTTAAATCAATTAATTTAATCGCAATTAGGCTTTCATAAAAATAATATTTAATCCAAAGAAAATTAGAGAAAATCCTAAAATTTACCAAATGTGATTTTGGGAGTTACAAATCTACCCCCCTTACAAAAATTTTGTCCTCAAAATTTCAAATAGCGCGGTAAGCACGATCAAAATACGAAAACTTGTAAAGGATTATTTAAACATATGATCCGAATTAATACAACTAGTAAAATATGATTTTCTAAAAATGACCAAGTAAAAAAAAAATCTTAGCATGATAAATTCTAAACAGGAGAAAATTAAAATTTACGCATAGTAAAAATGGCACCAAAATGACCTAAATCCAATAAAATCATTTAGGACAAAACCTTTCAGAAATTAAAATCATATAGGTATGTTCATTATCATGGCCATAATAAGTTCTAGGAAAATTAAGAGAAATTTTTATAGGAAACGTAGGGTAACAAAATTATTTCTGAAAATTAGATCAGCTGCTTACGACATTCAAATAAAGCCAAAAATTAAAACAAATCAAGATAATTTCTAGTAAATCTCCAATGGTGATAAAAGATCAAACATGGTATATAACATGGATGTAGTCTCAATAGTATCCAAAAATCATATATATCTGAAATCACATTGCCTAGAGTTCATGCCCCGCCAGTGTAGTATACATCTGGCTGCAATGAACCTTTGGCGCAATGATTTAAATAATATTAATTTACCGAATATTTCTATCAACTTTATCCATATTAACAAAACAACTCAAGAGATCAAAATTTTATGATTAGGACATAGCCTCAATAATATTCGAGAACCTATGAATACCTGAAATTACTTTGACTTAGAGCTCCTGCCTCGCCGGTGCGCAACTGACTGCAGTGAACTCACGGTCTCTGTAACCCAGATAAATGACTGCAGTGCGCATCTGCCACGCCATAGTAGGTCGTTGAATATTCTTTCAACTTTTTCCATAAATTTCAAAAGAGTTTATGAAAATTCAAATAAATTCCAAAAGTTAAAATCATGATGGAAAATGATATAAATATCTGCTTTTTAGAAAACATTAAGTTTTACAAGAACACAAACAGTAAGACAAAAACAAATCTCCATAGGAAATAAAATCTCAAATTAGAAACAAGGTTTTTGAATAACAATAAGAAATTTTAGGAAAAATTCCACGTGCTACGATAAAATCTAAAGACAAATCAGCTATTAGTAATCAACTAGTTATACTAGCAAAATGCATATAGGAAATAACCTCAGAAGTTTAAAGTGCAGGAAAATTGATAACCTTAGTGTTGCGTGTCTAAACCACCCTGCAAAACAGAAAATTGATTAGATAGGCCTAACTATAAGAAATTTTAGTAAAACCATACCCGTAACAATTTTCTACGAATCCTATGCTGTGATAAGTTTTCCTTAGCTTCGCTGGTCCCCCAATAACACTTTATAGCCTAAGTGTCATTGGGATAGACCTGTATGGGCCACCACTAAAAATATGTCACGACCCGCTCCCGAATAATCGGATACGAGTCGGACACGCCCAGCCTTCGTCGATGGACACGACGAAGTAAGCTGTACAATACTAAGGAAAACTCTAAGATACAAGAAATATAAACCACCACAGCTGCTATACATGTTCCCAGAATCACCACAATCCATAAGTTAATTATACAATATCATTCGGAGACAAATCCGGTAACATGAATAAAAATTATACAATTCTGGAATCATCAATACAATACATGATGAAATCCTCTAAAAATAAATCTAAGAAAAGACCTAACTATAACTCTAAAATTCTAAGTCCATCCTGAGGTACAACTCTATCCTGGCTTCGGGCTCTGGCCCATGAAGAAGATACAACATCCCCAAGTAAACCTGCAACGATTCTGTCAGAAAAGAGCAAAGTACAACCCCGACAAGAAACTCTAAACAATATAAACTGAAATGCATGAGAAAGAATCACAAGATAAACTGTGGTACAAGACAGGAATATGAAACTGTAATACAGGAAAAACGATGAACTATAGTACCAGATCCAGAAACAATGAAACTATTCTATCAGTGTAACATGCATTTGAAATAACTATCAGAGTATGTGACCGGCTGGGTAAACAATGAGCAGTGAACAGCGAACAATGGTACGGCTTAGAATCCCACGTGCACGATGTGAGACCTAAGCTATTAGTCAATGCCTAGCTAAAATAGGATTGGTCACATATCTGTAGTATTTCTCCACCCCAATGTACAAGTAAGAACAATGAACAATGAACAATGAACGATGAACGGTGAACGATGAACAGTGAACAATGAACAATCGTGTGTACAACGTGTCAATATGAGAACATGAAGCAAGACAGAAAATACAGAGTAAAGAGTTCGAGCCGGTGTACTTGCCTCGGTTTGGTTGCACGAGAGTAGTACTGCATGGTTGTAAATCACCTGTTATATTTGTACAATTATTAGGGTTTTACTTAATAACAATTAGCTAATTAAGGTTAACTTGCTGATTAGAAACATATAGTAGTATAACCAAGTAGCTAGAAAATATTTATAAGAATTGGTAATAAAGGAAAACATTTAATAGTATTCAATATTAACTAATAATAACTATATATACAATATACATTTAAAGATCTTAATTTATTTTTAGAAGCTTTTTATATTAACAAAGTAATATTTAGTCATAAATCCTTTTTAGAATAATTTGCAAAATAATAATAACCACTAACATGAATTTATATATATTTATATTTATCACAAAATACTTAAGATACAATAATTAATTTTTATGATAAGAAAATAGCATTAAACAACACCCAAAATTAATTGAAATAACAGCCCAAACCAATAAACCAGCCCAATCTACCATGCTACTATGCTGGATTTAAGCCCAGCCTTAAGCCCAACCCGGCCTGTCCATTTCCCAGCCCACTGGCCAACAAGACCTGGCCCAGTCCAGTCCACTGTTCATTAAACCAAATTCTACAGAGCAAACAATAATCCAATGCTGTTGGATATTAGCCCAGTCCTATTACTGTTAACTCTGTTCACAGTCAGCCTAAAGCTCTGGTCCGAACCTATCGCCCAGAACCCGGCCCACTCACTTAAGCCCACAGTCCAGTCCAAATTAATCTCTGCTAAACTAATAAATTAAATTAATATTTCTTACAAATAAAAATACAGCCCAATCGACCAGCCCGACTTTTGTGGCCCAAAACCCGGCCCGACTCCTAACGAATATAATTCGTTCGCCTTTCTCTCTCCTTCCATTTCACGAACTCTCCAGAACCAACCGAAGAGTCGAGAGAGAGAGAGAGAGAGCTGTCGTCTCTTCGTCTTCTCCGACGAAGAGAATTCGGTCTCCGTCCTCTGCTCATGGCTAGGAAAACCCTAACCCGAAGGTTCTCTCTCACCACTTCTTCTTCCTCCCTTCGTCTTCGTCTCCTTCGAAACCTTAACCCTAGATTCATCTTCCCATGGAGAACCCTAACCCTAAAACTTCCCATGGCCGAAACCCTAGCCCATGCTCTGCTCTCTTCCGGCTGCTTCGTCTTCTCCACCTCGTTTTCCTCTAACCCTGATCAAGTCCCGCCATGGCCGAACTCTAGTCCCACTTTTTTTCTCCGACTCCATCTAGACTTTCCCCGCCTGAACCCTAGGTGAAACCCTAATCCTTCAGCTTCGTCTTCAAGCTCGGGAAAACCTAGATCTAGGTCTGAAACCCTAGGTCTCACTCTTCTTCTCCATGGCCGGAACCCTAGGTTCGACTCCCAGCCGATCATCCCCCCATTCCCATCTACACTCAGGAAACCCTAACCCAAACCAGAAACCCTAAAATCAAGAGCTAGAAGAAAGGTTCGAGAGATCGATGCGGGGAGCTCACCGTGATCGAAGGGGATGTCGATCCACGGCGCGGCGGTGAGATACGGCTCCGACGGTGAAGCTCTGGAGACGACGACTTCGGTGGTGGCTCGGCGAGTCTGGTAGTGGCTCGGCTCTCGAAGCGGCGGTGACGGAGACTACGAGGAGGTGGCTCCTCGGCTCGGCGCTCAGTCCTGGTGATGGCGGTGGCTTGGCGCTCGAGGACGGCGCTGCAGTCGAAGTGACAGCACAGCCCGAGGTGGCGCTCTGGCGGTGCACGCTGAACGAGGGGGTCAGCGCAGAGCTCAACGCCTGGCGCTGCAGCCGAGGTGGCTCTGGTCCAGAGGGTGCACGGTCTGCGAGGTAACTCACTGCTCGAGGAGCAGCACAGCAGTCGAGGCGGCGGCTCTGGCTTCGAGGCGGTCAGAGTAGTGGCGGTGGCGGCGACCAACGCTCCGGCGAGCTCGGTGACGCTCTGCCGGGGGCGCGGTGGCGCACGGTGAACTCAGCCTCCTCCAGAGAGGAGAGAGAAAGAGGGAGAGAAAGATAACGTGTAACTGACAGTGTCAGAAATGTATTGAAAAGTGTGTAATATTTTAATATTATTTATAGTGTAATAATGAGTGGCAGTATAGGTAAATGTGTATAGATCTAGGGGTAATTATGTGATGGCAGTAGCAGTAATTAACATTAGATCTGGGGCTAAATGGAGTAACTTAGTAACAGAATTTTAAATTCAAATTTGAACAGCTTTTTAAAATACAACAGAATTTCAAATTCAATTATCATAAGATTTCAAAATTCGAAATTGAACCAGATCTCTAAACGAAAATTTAAAACAGTTTTAAATAGGAAAAAGCTCCAACAGATTACAATTTACCAACTATTAGAAAATAGTTACTATTTTCTCCAATAAAATTATATTTTAATAAAATTCGAAAATAATAATAAACCATTTATCATATTTAACAGTTAATAACCAATTACAACTTAATCAATATTAATAACATTAACAATATTGCACTTCATCTGAAATACACTAATTAGTATTCAAAAATACTTTTCAAATTGAGGAAAATTCATTAACACCCGAAACTAATTTTAAATCAATTAATTTAATCGCAATTAGGCTTTCATAAAAATAATATTTAATCCAAAGAAAATTAGAAAAAATCCTAAAATTTACCAAATGTGATTTTGGGAGTTACAGAATCTGTCCCCTTGGTGGCAAATTCTAGCGCAACTCCTTCGACGTTGTCGGCCACGTTTCCTTTGACGCCGTCCTCTACAGAGGTTCTGGACGAAGCGTTACAGGACGTGGTTGACAGCTTTTATCGTCACTTGAATAGGGGAATAGCGGCTGCTATGGAAAGAGGGACCTCTTTCGTCTTGGCCCGGTAATGCGCCCAGGGTCATATTGATATCCTTAAGACTCTTCCCGGTGGGGCAGGAGTAGCTGCGCTTCTGGAGGCGAAATTGCTGGAGACTGATCAGCTGGTGGCCCAGCTTCAGGTACTGCGGCAGGCTGATCTGTCAGCTGCTATAGATCAGGAGCACGGTTTCCTCATAGCTGCTGTAGAGAAGATAAGGGCTGCTCGGGATAAGACCAGGCCGACCATACTGAAGGACCTCCGCAATCTGTCTGATCGATATGATCAGTTAAACCGCGAGAGCAAAGATGTTACGGCTCGGGAAGCGACTGCCTCCCGTGGGATCATTGACACGCAAAAGCAGATCCTTGAGCCTCAGAGGAAGTTAGCTTTCTTGGAGTCTGAGCTTGAGGCTACCCGTACCAAAAGGGGGCTAATTATCCAGGAGGCTGACAGAGTTAATCGAGCTTCGGCTTATCTGGAAATTGCTCTGAAGAAGTTGGAGGACGACTGGCGGGCACACATGGACTTTGATAATGGGGAGCGGTTGTCCCAGGAAGTGGAGCGCTAAGCTAAATAGCGGCTTGAACAGGGGGCCACCTTGGTGAAGAACCGCCTCCTGGAATTATGTAATGCCGAACCATAGTTGGCCTTTTTCTTCTTCTTTTGTTTCTGTTCTTTTCCCTTCTTTTTTTTGAGAGGAACATGATCCCAAAACATGTAATGCTTTTTGGCTTCCAAATAAAAGAGTATGTCTTATTTTACTCCTTATTTGTACTGCTTGTTGTGCCTGTGGTGTTATGGTGATGTTTACCCCGCATGGGGGACTTGTTTGTGAACCTGTTACCCTTGGCATACCTTGGTTTTAAGTACGGATAATAAGTTTGATTGGGGATACCTAGAACAGTTCTACGGTAAGGTGGTCATGGATGTTCCTGGTATCGAGAGAAAGAATACTATGGAGCAGCTGGGCTCCCGGGGTAGGATGAGAAATGACGGGCCTGTACCAAGAGACTTAGCAAAGGACATTTATGGGCCTATTATCCTTGGCGTACCCTGGCTCAGGATACAGATAATAGGATGAAAGAGAACCAACATACTTACTCAGAGGTAATGAGGACATGGCAAGCATGAGGGTTTTACCGCGGAGTCTTTCTACTCAGAGGTAATGAGGACATGGCAGGAGTGGACTCAACGGAGGATATTTGTGGACCTACTATCCTTGGCGTACTCCGGTTGTGGGTACGGATAATAAGTCGAAAGGGAATCAATATACTTACTCAGAGGTAATGAGGACATGGCAAGCATGAAAGTTTCTTCGACGGAGCCTTCCCACTCAGAGGTAATGAGGACATGGCAGGAGTGGGCTCAATGAAGGGGGGTACATAGAACAACTCAGATGTAATGAGGACATGGAAGTTCTATGTAGAGGGGTGATTTGTTTTTGGCGGGAGTAAAATGACTCAGAGGTAACATCGACATGGTCGTCTTGGAAATTTGTGGATTTGTTACCCTTTTTGTGCACTGGAAGTGCGGGTAGTAGATCATGAGGAATGAGCTCTTTCAGGAAGAAAGTTCAGAGGTATAGTCATACATGACTTATTATCTAGAAGAGTGACCGGAGTGTGAGTTCAGAGGCACCTGCGGGTAGATAACTCGATAATCTGGGAGATTGTGAATGTGAGTTCAGCGGTACCGGAGGGTACATGACTCAATAATCTGGAATTTGGAGTACGAGTTCAACGGTACCAGCGGGTACATAACTCGATAATATAGAATTTTGGAATATGAGTTCAGAGCTACCAGCGGGTACATAACTCAATAATCTGGAGTTTTGTGAAAATGAGTTCAGCGGTACCAGCGGGTACATGACTCAATAATCTGGAATTTTAGAATATGAGTTCAGCGGTACCAGCGGGTACATAACTCAATAATCTGGAGTTTTATGAAAATGAGTTCAGCGGTACCAGCGGGTACATGACTCAATAATCTGGAATTTTGGAATATGAGTTCAGTAGTACCAGCGGGTACATAACTCAATAATCTGGAAAATATCATTTAGACATAATATTTCTTCAGAAACTTACCGTTGACGGACAGCATGAGCAAGTCTCCGTTTTGTTTTGTGAGGCGGTAAGCACCGTTGGAGAATACAGCCTCAATGATAAATGGGCCTTCCCACTTTGGTTGGAACTTGCCGGCGGTCTTGTGAGTTATAACCATCGGCCTCCGAACTGCCAGAATGAGATCGCCCACTTGGAATGTTCTGATTTTAACCTTCTTGTTGAAGGCTCCGGAGATGCATGCTTGGTATAGCTCGATCCGTTGCTGAGCCAGTAGGCACTTTTTATCTAAGGCCTCCAACTCAAGTAGCCGACGACGGTAGTTATCGTCCGTCGTCAATTGGTAAGTAAGGGCGACGCGGAGCGAGGGGATTTGAGTCTCCAATGCGAGGACTGCCCCACTCCCGTACACCAGGGAAAATGGTATGTTCCCAGTGGCTGTTCGGACTGTGGTACGGTACGCCTACAAGCACTCACCAAGCTTCTCGTTCCAGTCGCGTTTGTTGGACGATACGAACTTCTTGAGGAGTTTGATGATTGTTTTGTGAATGCTTCTGCCAACCCATTCGCTGCTGGGTTGTATGGCGTTGAATCAATATTCTGGATGCGGTGCTTGTCACAGAACCGATAGAAGGCGTGGCTTGTAAACTGCGAACCATTGTCTTGGATGATCCTTCAGGGAAGTCCAAAACGATAGATGACATGATGCTTGAGGAAGCTGATCACGTTTGAAGTCTTTACTTCTGCAAGCGGAACAGCTTCTGCCCATTTGGAGAAGTAATCTATAATGACGAGTATGAAGCGATGTCCTCGGGAAGAAGGTGGAGCGATCGGACCGATGATATCCATTCCCTATGCTTCGAATGGCCAGGATGCTACCGTCGGATGTAGAAATTCGGATGGTTGGTGGATGAAGTCCGCGTGGACTTGGCAGGCTTGCGAGCTTGAAGGTAGATTATCAGAGGTTCTTCTGATCCTGAGGCCATCTCAGTTCGAGCTTGTACATCTTCATCCATGTGCCTCTTCGACTTCTCGTATAGGCAGGAGTCTGAGTAGTAGGACTCGACCCCTTTGAAGGGATCGATGTCGGCAAATTCTGTCCTCACGAAGCCGTGTTTGTCGACATCTTTGAAGCACTAGTACAGCGTGGAAGGCACGATCATATAATCGTATATCCAAGGGTGCCCCAAGAGGATGTTGTAAGAAGTGTCTGCATCTATGATATAACAGGTTACTTCTGACTGGAGATCGCCGATTTGGCACTTCAAGTGAATCTTTCCGATCGGGTAGCTCCTGCCCGAATTGAAATCGCTGATAGCGGTGCTTGTTGGAGTCAGGAGATGCATAGGAATACGGAGATGATGTAACAGGCCCTTTGGGATGATGCTTATGGAAGAACCAGGATCAATGTGCATCCGGTCCACCTTTACGTCGCCGACGTAACCAGTATAGTATAACAGACGATCGTGCAGGTTGGTCTTAATGAACATATCTAGTGGAGTGAAGACAATGTTGGGCATCGCTCCTGTGTAAGCGCTGTCTTGGAGATTTGTAGGCGGGCTCTATCCTGTGAGGTTGACCTGAGCCAGATAGGCGTCGGTATTTTAGAGTGCATCGCTCAAAGCCGTACGAACATCCTTTGAGAGTCTCAGGAGCTCGTATAATAACAATTTGGCCGGGGTGTTGGCCAATTGTGCCAAGATGTCGAAGTTGTAGGGCCTCTCCAGCCCCTGAGGTGCCTCTTTTCGGAGGGATTTGTCAAAGCGAGTCTCCTTCGACCTAGGCTTGTCGGTCGTCGGAGGCTGAGAAGGTCCTGGAGTGTCAGCAGTAGTTGGCTGATGATCTTCCGCCGAATTATCAACCACAGGTTAGGATTGTGCCCCAGACCGAGTGACGACAACCGTAACTTCTTCGACATCTACCGAGATTGTACGGCAGGATCTGACTTTTCCACTCTTCTTCTTGGGAATGGAAGATGGTGTGGACTGAGTCACTTCAGATACCAAGTCTGGATGGACCCACATGACCTCCCCTCGTGATGTAGTGAGGGGCACTAGACCAGTAGCCTGATCCCGAGGAGGTGGAAGATTAGTAATCTTTATTGTTGCCAGAGGGATGGGTACTACACCGTCTTGAGTTTCTGTTGGAGGGAAGCTGCCAAATTGTACTGACACCATATTGGCTGCCACGGTTACCTCTTCGAAATCGATGGCCAGAGCGTTTGAATCGATGAGATGTTAGATGTATCGTTTCAGTTGGTAGCAGTTATGTGTAGCATGGTGGACGTAGCGGTGGTAATGGCAGTACTTTGGGCTCTCTATTTCTGCCGACCGAGGTTCCCGTCTTGGTGGAGGGAGCTGAATTCTGTCTCCTTGTATGAGCATGTCCAAGATGGGCTTGACGTGGCCGTCTTCGAAGGAGTAGGTCATTTGCGGCCATTATTTGTCCGCCGGTTTTGACTCAGGTTTCTGGGCTGTGTCGGCCACCATAGCCTGCTTGCCCTTGTTGTCCTGATTGTTGGAGGAGTTACCACCATTGTTGCTGTTGGTATTAGGGCGCTTGCCCTTGTCCTCTCCCTCTGAGATGTGCAATCCCAGTTGGTGAGCCTTCTTCAACCTTTTTTGGCGCTAGTGGCACTGATGATAAACGTCTTCCAATCCTTAAATTGACTTTCGCCCATCCAGAGACTGATTGTTGGAAGCAATCTCTTTTGGCAAATTCCAATCAAGGAGGAATCTGGGTTACCAGACGAAAATTTTATCGCGGTTTGGCAGAACTGCTCAATATAGTTCCTTGTCAGCTCCTTCTCCCCTTGGACGACGTCCATAAGGGTGGACATTGTGACGTCCTATCCTACTTTGTAGAATCTCTCCAAAAACATGCGCTTGAAGCTGGCGAAGGAGTGGATGCAATTGTCTGGCAGGTTGCGATACCAGTCGAAGGCGACCCCTTCCAATGCCCCGATGAATAATCGCGTAAGGATGGCATCGTCATGGGGCAGATGGTCGGTGGTGACTTCGAAGTAAGTGATGTACCGACTCGCGGAGGTCTTGCCATCATAAGGATTAATGTTGAACGACTTATATCTTGGTGGGAAGGAGACATCCCTCCATACAACAGGGTATGGTTGCCGTATTCTGAGGTCTTAGGAATTTTCTTGAGCGTGAAACATGGCTCGGAGCACCTGGACCTCTTTTCTTGCTTATCTGGCCTCATCCGCAGCGGTGGGAGCTGACGTTTTAGGAGGATTATTGCCCGGGTTCGGTGCCGCTGAATTTGAGTCCGCATTGACCGCGGGATCCACACTTGTTTGGCCAGGCGTCCCTCCTTTCAGAGTTGGTAGGGCCACTTTGATCTCGTCTACAGACTTGACCAAGGCGTGTAGTATGGTCTTCAGAGTGTTGATGCGTTGGCGATCACTGGAACCACCTTGATTGCTGTCCCTCATGAACATCGTCCTTACATGAGGAGAGATGGAAGGAACGGTAGAGGACGTGCCCTCCGAATCATACCCCTGTACCGAGAAGTCATCGGGGTATGTGGGAATGTTCTCCTCTGGTTCGGACTCAGAAGGAATAGTACCCCCAGCTTCAGAGCTTGCTTTATCTTGAGAGTCGTGGACGTCGTCGGGGACGTCGGCACCTGCTGTATCTGATGGGAGAGTTGTTTTCCCGGGCTCATCTCCTTGGAACATCGGATTATCGTGGATGCTCTGAGGAGTGCTACCCCCAGTTTCAGTAGCCCCCAGTGGTGTGGATGATGAATCTCCTACTGTAGTAGATTTCGTCTTCGAACGGGTACCTTGGAAAACTCCAGTGGTGTATAACCGTTTAGACGACAGTTTCTTAGTCACAGTGGTTGAGATCTTCGGGCTGGAGACGTTTATCTTCTTCCCTCTCCCATCGGTGGGGATTTTCTGAGTAGAGTTGCAAGAGACGACTGGTGGCGCCTCATCCTCTGAGCTCGGCTGTTGTAGTCTTTGGAAGATGGAGTGCCGGTCTTCTCGTACTGTCGCATTGTTGCAACAGCAGTTGACAATAATTTGGGTGCAGTGACGTCCGTGGGAGGACTCTTTACACCCCGAGGCCCTCTCTCTTTTCTTGCGCTTGTGGAGGATAGCCTCACACAAGTCAGATGGATCTGGAATGACCATGTTTGCTCCCAGGATTTTGGGAGACTTTTGGGAACCACTCTGTCCATTTGCCGCCGGGGGCTGGACTCGAGTGGTTCTGTACAACTTTCCATCAGAGGCCCGCATAATAGTATGTGGAGCGCTCGGATGGTCGGAGGTCAGGACAGCGGACTGAGCTTGCCAAGCTCGTAGTGCCTTGGACTTCTTCACTCTAGTGCGCGAGGGCACATAGTAGGAAGAGTCTAAGTGGTGCTGGAGAGAGTCAGACGTGTCTTCTCGGGAGTACGAAAGATCAGGACCATAGGAGAGGCGATCGAAGACTGAGCCGCATGGAGCAGGCGGCATGCGGCTGGAGTCAATAGTCTTTATGCGGCTGGAAGTCTCAGCCGCATAGGTCTTCTCCATACGGCTGGAAATCCTGGCCGCATGAGTGTTATGCATTTGGCTGGCAATTTCGGCCGCATGGGCATCATTCATTCGGCTGGAAATCTTGGTCGCATGAGTCTTCGTTTTGTAGCTAGTGCCTTTGTTCGGCTTCTTCTTTGAGCACATATAATCACTCTTTGCCCCTGCAAGTCCAGCATCGTAGTGCTTTCCTCTGCCGGACTTGGGGACAGCAGAGTCCTTTATGGCTTGAAATGGAGTATTTGCCATTGATTGTAAAAGTACAGAACAATTATCGGAGGACTGAACTTAGACTCACAATACAAACTCGCTCGTACAAAGAAAGCCTAGGGACGAAAACCTAGGTACAGCAGTCTAAGTACGATTGTTTATTTTAGATTCTGGGGGGTGACAATAGAGGCTCGGGAAAGCGACGGCCGCTCTGCCTTACTCCTTGGACGATCGGTACGCAGCCTTGACTCGGAGAAGATCTGCTTGGTCGTTGACGAAGAAATGCCTTCTTGCTCTCTCTCTGATTGCTCTCCTGGCTTCTCTCTCTCTGTGTATATTCTCCCTCTGACTGTGGGGAAAGTCTCTCTGTGTATACGTATTCTTTTCTGGTTTTTCTTTTTGTATATCTCTCTATATATTACAAGGGAATGGCACCTTGCTATTTATAATAGTGGAATGTCATCACTAGGGTTGCCAATGATTAGCTCTTGGAGATGGCGGCGGCCTGGGGATTGATCAATCCAGGCCGTTCGTTTCTGATTGTGACGAATCAGAACCATTAAGGGTAGATTACACCAAATCCCCATTAGCAATTAATGCTGATTGGCATAAATCTTTCTTATAATGATTCTCTAATATCTGCGAATAAATCAAATTTATTCTCCTGTCACGTGCCCCAGATCATTGGGATTTGACCCGATCTTGGATTGCCATAAATCTGGGAGATTGATCGGCTGAGGACACGTGTCCTGAGAGCCAATGGTGAGACTGGAACCGCATGCAGATTGGGCCGCATGAGATTTGGGCCGCATGAATTTTGGGCTGTATAAGACTTGGGACACGTGTCAGGGCTGTCTGGGCAATGGCCCCCTCCTTCAGACTTCTGAACCATATGATGAGCCGCATGAACCGCATAATGGTGTGTCTGCTTGAGCCGCATGGACATGATCTTCTTGAGCCGCATAGGGATGATTCCACTTGAGCCGCATGGGACAGCTTCACTTTGAACCGCATGGGAAGTCTTCACTTTGAGCCGCATAAGCACACCCACATGGCAGGGCCACGTGGCATTTTGTTGCTCTTGGGGGATCGTGTCAGAGATTTCTTTCTCTTCCCTAGAGATTCATCATCATGACAGAGTCATAATTACCTGCTTTGGTGTCAGGTCTGTCAACTTTTTAGAGGGGTCAGCCGTCAAAGCAATTAATGCAGCGTGGGTGGAGGGGGGCACTGTCACGCCACATGTCTTCTGAGCCGCATGGAATACCTCCGGCCGTATAGCTCCTTATGCCGCATGACTCCCTGAGCCGTATGCGTTTGCTGAGCCGCATGGGTCTTTCTCTAGTATTTTCCATGCTTCTACAGGACCCCCTTCAAAGTTTTCAATTTGCAAAATTGAAATACTTTGAACAAGAAGCATGGCTGTATTGGCCGCATATGTAATCCTGACCGCATAAGAGTTCTAGCCGCATGAATTATTCAGCCGCATAGGTGATTCAGCCACAGGAGACTTTCAACCGCATGGCCTCTAGCTATGTCATCATTTGCCACGTATGGCAATCTTTAGCACTTAAGTGTTGTCGATCTTTAAAGGGCACTTTTTGGTACGGGATCCGAGGAGCTTAGCCTTCATTTTCGGTGGCTTATTTTGATAACCGAAGGGTCGGTTTATGTGTATGCACGGGAATCGAACCGCTCCATCTCTGTTTATAAATACGGGTAACTTTAGCCGGAGGGACTTCTTTACCTTCTCTTTCGTTCACTCTTTTTCCTGTCTTCTCCTTCCGATCTTCATTGTCGAAGCAATGGCTCCTAAGTCTTCTAAAGCCATTTCCACCACCGCGAAGGGTAAGAGGGTGACGTCCTCGTCCGCCGTCGAACCTGACGCACCCGAAGTGCCCTCTGACGTTCGTCCTGCTTTTGAGGGTAAGGGTCGCTTTTAGATCTTTAGTACTCATGGCTCTGTTGCATATTTATGCACAAGCCCCTTCTCCAATCTTGATGGCAGAGCCGCATATGCTGTGTGAGCCGCATATGCTGTGTGAGCCGCATACGCTGTGTGAGCCGCATATGCTGTGTGAGCCATATGACTGTTTTATACCCGAGCCGTATAGATAAAGCCCCATGTTTGAATCGCAGAAGACGGATCTAAACTACACACAATCTCCTCTGAACGGAGCCGCCTATGTGTTTTAACAGGCTGAATCGCATAGCACTTTGTGCCACATGAATTCTTCTGTTTAAAAATGTGTTCACTCGTCCAACCCGCATAAGCTATCGAGCTAGAGTCATATGGAATTCGCATCTGAGTTAGGCCGCATGTGACTGTATTGACTCGAACCTCATATGCTTCCCCAAAACTACATTTCTTGGGACCCAACTGGATTGGAGCCGCATAAGTTGGGACCCCACTGGACTGGAGCCGCATAAGACCTTATTGACCTGAACCGCATAGGCTCGTGAGAGCTTCTTTATTCAGTAAATTTTTATTTTAGCCTTCTTTTAATCCTATTTCTTCTTTTGCCCTTTCTTCAGTGAATCTTCCAACCAACCCAGCAGGAGAGCTCCTTGTGGGTCCAGCTCGGTGCGCCGTGGGCGTGCAACTTGATGACTTAATCCGTCGTATAGTGGATCAGCTTCCCACTAATGAGCCTAGGGATAGGGTGGCTGCTATCAACAAACAACCTTTCAGCTTTCTTTGTTCCATGATGAATTCGGGGCAGTTGGATGGGGAATATCTGAAACCGGCCTTTCTCTTCGGGGATGCCTTTTTCATAAAGAACTCCCGATTGCTGGATGTCTCAGAGCACTAGGATTTTTCTGTAGACGGGGTAGATATTCATATTCCCGAGATGGAGCGACATTATCCTCTCTCGTGGTTTAACATGGTGCCGCTGAACAGGACAACGGTGAGCTCTTTGACTCCTACCCAACAGGGAATGTTTGTGGGCAAAATTTACCACAACGGACGCACGGGTTTGGTATGTGCGGGCAAGGACTCCGTGAGTCGGACTGTGATAGGGCTGCTCCCGGGTACTTTTGTGAACACAATCGGCCCAAATTTTTCCTTCACCCTAGCTGATACTTTTCTGAATCAGCTTGCTCGCAAGGGGTCTTATCCCATAGGCAGGTTGTCACTGCTGAATGGGATTAACCCTATTCCCACATGGACTAATCTTATCTCCTGGATTCTGAGGACGTACGGGGACTTCCTTCAGGAAATTGATCTTTACTACGCCGTCAGGGGTACCTGCTACGGATTGCCCATTAACAAGCCCTTGTTTATGGCTCTATTGGAGTTGTATAACCGGCGTACTGGGACTTTCTTTACCCCCGGAGGAGAACTGGGGCTTGCTCTTCACGAAATGAACACTGTATCCAGATTGCCATGGGGAGACGAAGCTTTTGAAGTATACACGCCGACAAACGAAGAGCTCGGGGATTTGGATCAGCGGTTTCCTGGCTTCGTCGCCATGTACCAAGAACTGTTGTGTCATCATAGCGCCTGCCATCAGATGGCTATTAAGAAGATAAATAGTTCAGAAGGGAACGCCCCTCATACTAGGGACTAGATTTTGTATCTTTTTAAGTTGCGTCCTTCTGGTCACGTTTCGTCTCGAGCTCCCCAAACCTCAGAGGAGGTTAAGGATATGATGTCGAAGGTTAAGAAGTCGAAGTCTACTCGTGACCGATTTGAGAGTAGCACTGACTCCCTCAGTTATTTCCACTATGGTACCCGGAAGATGTCTAATAAAGCGTTCTTGGCTGGGTTTTTGATGGTGTGGCTACGCAACTGTGTAGTCTCGGGTGGCACGGGTTCTATAGAAAGGATCAGCCGCCATTTCATTCTTCCTGCTGTAAAATTGGTCTTCAAAGTGAGGCTGGCGCTTCTCCCGGCCATGGTGTGTAGCATACACCACGGCCTTCGTGCCTTTACATCCAAAGTTATTGCTCGTGATGTGTCGGCGGACTTTAACTGGATAGAACTACCATACCACTACCTCATGGGGTGGTTATTGATGCACTATCGGTCATTGATGAGGCCGGGACCCGATGAAAACGTCTCTGTTGATGACGCCTTCATTTTCCGATATCGTCATCAGCCTTGGGAACATGATACCATGCCGGCCTGCCGGAGGGCATTGGCGAGAATTGACGAGCTCGAATTCTTCGTATCTCTCCCTGAGTTCACCCCTGGAGAAGTGAGGAGGGTACACGTTGACGGCGTTGATCCTCCCCAACTTTTAACTGAGAAGACGCTTCTTTGGTTACGCAACATCCGTCCCGCGCACCTGGTGTATCGTTACCGGAACACGGTATACTTGGAGCCTTATCTGTCCAGTAGATTTTCCCGTCAATTTGGGTATAGTCAATTGTACCTGGATTGCCCTAGCACTTGCTTGAGCTTCGAGGGCAGTGTACTTGATGGCATTCGGGCTTGGCATTATTATAATGCGACCCATACCCGAGCCAGCTTCTCACTCCCTGACGCCAAGGTGGAGGGTGATATTTTGTATATAGCGGCTCTTTATCACGTTACAGCGAGCAAACCTCCTGTTGGTTTTGATACGAATACTAGCTTCATTGTTGGCACCAATTTGGCCGAGAAGCCAGAAGGGTCCAAGAAGAGGAAAAAAAAGGGCGAATAGAGTTCCTGTGTCGGACTCAGAGTCCGATAGGGCGGATGAGGGGGACGGTCGATCAGGACACTGATGACTTGTCCCATTCTTCGGGTGAGGAGGTTGGGACTCAACCTCCAGTCGTGCAGGCTGAAAGGGCCGTGGGTCAATCGTCTAGTCTGTCTGACGAGGTGGTGAAGGATCAACCATCTGTGATACCCGACCCCTTGCATAAACAGAGCAGGCGCGTGACTACCACTGACGACCAAACTTATTCTACGAAGCACGCTGCGGTAAGACGTCGCAGGCTGCTTATTGATGATATGGAGGATGTTCCTGAGGTGACTTGGGCTTCAGCTGTTTCCTTTCTTCTTCTTTTATGTTGTGACCTAATTATTTGTTTCTTCTGCTCTTTATAGGCGTCGGACGAGCTCGCCCCTCAGGACCCGATTACGGAGGCTAATCCAGTCCTGTCTCATTTAGTCAGTGGAGTGTGCACCGCTATCATTGCTGCTGGGGTGCTTCCGGTTGCGACCGAGGATTCTTGCCCTGCTGGAGCCTCAACCCAGGGGGATGGGAGCTTTACTGCGCCCGTTCCTGAAACATCTGAGCCCCCTTATGATGGCTTTGTGGGTGGGGAAACTATGCCGGTGGTGAACGAGCCGTCGCCCCCACGCTCTTCCCCTGGTAATGCAAATTGAACTATAATTCGTGAATCAGCATACGTGTTCCTGTCATTCTTTAAATTCTTCGTCTAACGGTTGTTTTGGATGTTCAGATCCCAACCCGTCATTGCCAGTGACTGATATTGCTGGATCATACCCTACCGGAGAGGGCCTGACAGAATCTCCGTGTGTCGAGGGTCCTTCGTCTGGGTCGAGCTTGGGGCCTCAGGCAGCGGTACTGCCGGGACAAGGGACGATACCCCCTGTGTCCTCCCTTGTGAATGTGATTTCGGGGGTCAACCTTTCCTTCCTGCCGAGCATTCACGCTATTCGGGCGGCGAAAGAGGAGTTAGCCGCCATTCAAGCCTCTTTTCGTACGGAATTTACTTCTTTGGTGGCGGGTACGGTAACTTCTGAAACTGCCCCTCTGGTACCGTCTGCCACTCTCCCTCTGACGCCGTCATCCATAGAAGTCTTGGATGATGCGTTACAGGACGTAGTTGTTAGTTTCCATCGTCATCTGAAGAGGGAGATCGAAGCAGCGGTGGAAAGGGGGACTCCCTTCACTCTGGCCCGTCGATGTGCTGGCGGCCAGATTAATACCCTTAAAACACTCCCTGGGGGAGAGGAACTGGCTGCGCTCTTGGAGCCTAAGCTATTAGAGGCTGACCGTCTCGTTGTCCAGTTTCGCTCGTTGCAACAAACTGATTTACCTGCGACCATAAATCAAGAACGCAACTTCCTCACTACCGTGGTGGAGAAGGTGATGGCTGCCCGGGAATCCCTCAAACCGGCTATATTACAGGACCGTCGAAATCTGACTCAGTTGCACGACCGGTGGAGCCGTCGGACTGAAAATTACACGACTCGGGAAGCGGATGCTTCTCGTGGGGTGGCCGATGTTCGGGAACAGATCCTCGAGCTCCAGAGAAAATTGGCCTTCCTGGAGTCAGAGCTTGAGGCCGCTCGTGTTGAGAAAGAGATTGCTATTCAGGAGGCTGGCAAGTATAGTAGGGCTTCTGCTAATCTAGAGCTTGCCCTAAAGAAGGTGGAGGACAACTGGCGGGCTTATTCATATTTGAATGACGCAGAGCAGCTATCCCAAGAGGCCGAGCGTCGAGCTAAGCAAAGGCTTGATCGGGGGACTGCTTTGGTAAAGGTCCATCTTTTGGAGTTGTGCAATGCCGAGCTATAATCGGCCTCTTATTTTGTCCCCGTTTTCCCCTTCTTTTTTTTTGAGAGGGACGTGGTCCCAAAATATGTAGTACTTCTTTTCTTCCTTCAAATAAAGAGTATTTTCCATTCTACCCTTCATTTGTATTGCCTGTTGTGCCTGTGATATTGTAGTGATGTTCTCCCCCGCATAGGGGATATATTTGTGGACCTGTTACCCATGGCGTACCTTGGTTTTAGGTAGAGATAACAAGTTTCGGTCAGGATGCCTGAAGCAGTCATAGCAAAGTGGTCATGGGTGCTCTTGGTATTGAGAAAAGAATTGCCGTAGAGCAGCTGGGCTCCTGGGGCATGATGAGGTGATAGGTTTGTGTTAAGAAATTTAGCTGAGGATATTTGTGGGCCTATTACCCCTGGGATACCCTGGTTTAGGATACGGGTAATAGGATGAAAGAGAACTGACATACTTGCTCAGAGGTAACGAGGACATGGTAAGTAGGAAAGTTTTTTGAACGTAGAGTCTTCCTACTCAGAGATAATGAGTACATGGCAGGAGCGAACTCGACGGAGGGTATTGGTGGTCAACAGAGGACATTTGTGGTCAACAGAGGACATTTGTGGTCAACAGAGGACATTTGTGGACCCATTACCCTTGGCGTACTCCGGTTGTGGGTACAGGTAATAGGTCGAAAGGGGATCATCATACTTACTCAGAGGTAATGAGGACATGGCAAGTATGAAGGTTTCTTCGACGGAGCCTTTCCATTCAGAGGTAATGAGGACATGACAGGAGTGGGTTCAATGAAGGGGGGTACGTAGAATAACTCAGAGGTAATGAGGACATGGAAATTCTATGTAGGGGTGATTTGTTTTTGGCGAAAATGGGACGACTCAGAGGTGATGAGGACATGGTCGTCTTGGAAATTTGTGGATCCGTTACCTTTGTTGTGCACTGGGAGTGCAGGTATTAGATCATGAGGGGGGATCTCCTTCGGGAAGGAAGTTCAGAGGTATGATCATACATAACTTCCTACCTGAAAGAGTGACCGGGATGTGAGTTCAGAGGCACCATCGGGTACATGACTCGAGAATCTGGAGAATGGTGAGTGTGAGTTCAGCGGTACCAGCGGGTACATGACTCGAAAATCTGAAAAACTATGAGGGTGAGTTCAGTGGTATCAGCGGATACATGACTCGAAGATCTGGAAAATTATGGGGTGAGTTCATTGGTACCAGCGGGTACATGACTCGACAATCCATGAATGTTGGAATCAAAGTGTAAGTTCAGAGGTACCAGCAGGTACATGACTTGGGAATTTGGGATATGAGTTCAGCGGTACAAGAGGGTACGTGACTCGATAAGTTGGAAAATTAGGGGGTTGAGTTCAGTGGTACCAGCGGGCACATAACTCGAAACTCTGGAAAATGTTGTTTAAACATAATATTTCTTCAGGAACTTGCCGTTGACGGGCAATATGAGCAAGTCTCTGTTCTGCTTGGCGAGGCGGTAAGCACCATTGGAGAACACGGCCTCGATGATAAATGGGCCTTCCCATTTTGGCTGGAACTTGCCGGTGGTCTTGTGAGTCATGACCATTGGCCTCCTGACTGCCAAAACAAGATCGCCCACTTGGAATGTTCTGACTTTGACCTTTTTGTTGAAGGCTCCTGAGATGCGTGCTTGGTATAATTCGATTCTTTGCTGAGCTAGGAGGCGTTTTTCATCTAAGGCCTCTAACACTTGTAGTCGACGTCGGTAGTTATCATCCGTTGTCAATTGATAAGTGAGGGCGACTCGGAGTGAGGGAATCTGAGTCTCTAATGGGAGAACTGCCTCACTTCCGTACACCAGAGAGAATGGTGTATTCCCGGTGGCTGTTCGAACCGTGGTGCGATAAGCCCATAAGCACTCGCCGAGCTTCTTGTTCCAGTCGTGTTTGTTGGAGGAGACAAATTTCTTGAGGAGTTTGATGATTGTTTTGTTGAATGCCTCTGCTAACCCATTTGCTGTCGGGTTGTATGGTGTCGAAGCGACATTCTGAATGCGGTGTTTGTCGCAGAATCGGTAGAATGCGTGGCTTATAAACTACGGACCATTATCATGGATGATCCTTCGGGGCAGTCCAAAGCGATAGATGACGTGGTGCTTCAGGAAGCTGATTACGTTCGAAGTCTTGACTTCGGCGAGTGGGACAGCTTCTGCCCACTTTGAGAAGTAATCAGTGATCGTAAGTATGAAGCGATGTCCTCGGGGGGAAGGTGGGGTGATTGGACCAATGATATCCATTTCCCATGCTTCGAATGGCCAGGACGCCACTGTCGGATGTAGAAATTCGGATGGTTGGTGAATAAAGTCTGTGTGGACTTGGCAGGCCTTGAATTTTCGGGCATAATCTATTGTATCAGCCACCATCGTAGGCCAGTAGTAGCCCATCCGGCCAAGGCGGTCTTGCAGCTTAGGGCCAGGCTGATGGGCCTCGCAAACACCGTCATGAGCCTCTCGTACGGCTTCTTTGGCTTCTGAGTTCGACAAGCACCGAAGTAGTAATCCGTCGTAGGAGCGGCGATACAGCATTTTCGTCTCTGTATTGTAGAAGAATCTGAGAGAACGCCGTCTGATAGAAGTAGCCTCCTTCGGGTTCTCGGGCAGGATGTCGTAGACCACGAAGTCTATGAATGGTTGTCTCCAGTCTGGCGCTTCGTCGATCATCTGAGCAGAATAACTCACCATGGCTTGAACGTTGTTCTTGGGGCAGACCAGCTCATGGCCGATTACATCGACCAAATGATGAGAGTGGTTTGGCACTGCTAGGGAAGCAGCCAGGCCTGCTAGGGCATCGGCTTCGATATTTTGGAGTCTGAGAACGTGTTCGATGAAGAATCCCTCGAATAATGAGATAATGTTGATCGCTATTTGGTGGTAGGGGATCATGTCTTCATGGCGGACTTCGTACGTCCCCCGAATCTGGTTGACGATTAATTGCGAATCGCCGTATGCTTCAAGGTATTCTACCCCCAGTTCTCTTGTGAGTTGGAGGCTAATGACCAAAGCGTTGTACTCGACCACATTATTAGAGCAGGGTTCCGTGAGAGAGTAGGCACGATTGATCACTAGCCCGGTAGGAGAGACCAATACTACTCCGACTCCGACGACGATGTTTCCCTTGGGTCTGGTTCTTGAAGCGCCATCGAAGAACATCCGCCATATGTTATCGTGGGTGGTTGTATTTGAATCGGCGACCTCATCTGGGATTTCTTCGTATATTCTGGATGATTCCGATCCTGGATGGGCCGCCAAAAAGTCTGCCAGGGCTTGACCTTTGACAGCCTTCTGCGGGACGAAGATCATATGATAGGGGACAGCAATATCGTCCATGTAGCGAGGCGGGAGCTGAGTGCCCCTGGTTTGGTCATGAGGACCCTGAGAGGGTTGATTCGTGAGATCACATGTATGGTTTGCCCCGTGACATAGTGCCGCATCTTTTGAATGGCGAATACCAGGGCGAGGCATTCTTTCTCCACAGCGGTGTATCGGTGTTCGGGCCCGACCATCATTCGGCTGAGATAGTAAATGGCCTGTTCGTGGCCTGCGTCGTTGTTTTGTGCCAGCCCCGAGGGAGTGTTCCATTGCTCGTACATAGAGCAGGAATGGTTTTCCAGGGACCGGGGCCACCAGGACTGGAGGATTTGATAAATATTCTTTGATGTCATCGAAAGCGCGCTGGCATTCCTCGTCCCATACGAATGAGACTCCCTTCTTCATGAGGTGGGTGAACGGTCGGCATCGCCCGGAGAGGTTGGAAATGAACCTCCTGATATAAGCTAGCCTCCCTTGGAGGCCTCTAAGTTCACGGAGATTTCTCGGGGGACCCATCTCCATGATTGCCCTCGTTTTCTCGGGGTCTACATGGATACCCCGTGCAGTGATGATGAAGCGCAAGAACTTCCCGCTGGATACGCTCAAGAATGATTTTGTAGGGTTCATCTTCAGATTATGGGCTCGCATTAAGTTGAACATCGTTCTCAGGTCTTGCAGATGATCTTCCTTACGGCGACTCTTGACGACGATGTCGTCGACATAGCATTCCACTGTCTTGCACAAATGTTTTCTGAAAATGATACTAATGGCTCGCTGATATGTAGCGCCAGCATTCTTTAGACCGAATGGCATGACTGTGTAGCAGTATGTGCCAATCCGGGTTCGAAATGAGGTGTGTTTTTCGTCGTCGGGAGACATCTTGATTTGATTGTACCCCGAGAATCCATCCATGAATGACATACGTTCAAAGCCGCATGTATTGTCGATCATGATGTCTGTGATGGGAAAGGGAAATTCATCTTTGGGGCATGCCTCGTTCAGGTTGCGGAAGTCGATGCAGATTCGAATCTTTCCATTCTTCTTGAGGACGGGTACTATATTGGCGACCCAATCAGGATGTTGCTCTTCACGAATGAAGCCACTGGCTATTAGCTTGTTGACTTCGGCTTCGATCGCGTCCATAACGCCTGGGCGGAAGCGTCGTTGTTGCTACTTGACTGGCTTTGCATCTGGCCGTATATTGAGTTTGTGGAGAGCGATGTCAGGATTTAACCCCGGCATGTCTTCATAGCTCCAGGCGAACACATCAATGTACTCTCTGACAAGTTCTAACAGCGACTCTCGTTCTTCGTCAGTTAGGCTTTTACTGATAAAGATCGGTTTTGGAGAAGATTCGCTGCCGAGATCCACTTGTATGACCTCATCTTCAGTAGGAGGTTCTCTCAGTTCGAACCGCTTTTTCCATTGTGTGTCTAATTGCTGGGCCCATGGCTCTAGCTCAAGGATTTCGGGGATGTCTTCATCTTCCTCATAAGCGTCGGTGAATGCCATGTTGACTGACATGATTTGTCTGAACACATCTCCGATGCTGGTATCTGAGTCAGAAGTCGGTGATCCGGTTGAATATGACTGCCAGTCGCATTCTTCATCTGAGCTTTCAGGGGTCGTAGTAGGCGTTACATACCCTAAACCACATCGGGTTTTGTTATAGTAGTTCCGTAGTTTGCCCGCCGGGGCTGGCGTCTTCAAAGGTAATCGTCGTCCAGTGCCGTAGTTCAGTCCTGGCGTTGTCTCTAGATCATACCCCTATTTCTGCATGAGATATTTGGATTAAGGGCTATAGAGATACAGAGGCAGTCTTCCAACATCTGACCCGAAGTCGACTTCTTCTATGGCGAGGGGATGCGGGTTGTTCGTCCGGCCGAAGATGATTGGGTGGTCCCCTCCCTCGATTATTCGGTAAGCGTCTTCTACTGGAGTAAGTTGGATAGCGGTGTACACATTTGTCACCTGTGTATGTAGGTGAGTGCCTATACCGTGTTCCATAGCATACATTGTACATAGCTTATTGAGCTCGGTGTAGTTCAAAGATAACCCTTTATTGATGAAGTAAGGTATCTTTTCTAGAGGGATTACATCATCTGCGGAGGGAGCGTCAGTGTGGGCAGCCACATACTTGGCTAGCTCTGGTTTCTCTTCGGCTACCCCCTGTGTGAATGAAGATTGAGAGGGCGTCCTAGTCAGCTTGATCTTCAGAGGTTCAACTGACGGAGCAGAGCGTGGGGTTGTTGGTAGATTAGCAACCCCCAGTCTGGCACTTGATGTGGAGCGAGGGGTGGCTGGTTCGCTTGAAGTATCAGATCTCGCATCGGGGTGACGACCTTTCTTAGGCAGGCGTATCGTCAGAGGTCTATCAGAGGGATTGAGCTTCTCTGTTTGGGATTGACCGACTCTCGGCAATCTGATGGTAAGTGGCCCTGTCGTGGGTCTCGGTACCTGGCCGGACCTTGGCAGCCGGATTCTCAACTGCTCTTCCTGTGCCGAGAGGCTGATCGCGTCCTTACGTAGCGTGGCCGTAAGGGGTGCGGAATTGCCTGGTTTGCGAGCTTGGAGGTGGATTGTCAGAGGTTCTTCTGATCCTGTGGTTGCTTCAACATCAGTTTGTTTATTTTCTCCTTCAAGGTGCCTCTTCGACTTTTCGTATAGGCAGGAGTCCGAGTAATAAGATTCGACCCCTTTGAAGGGATCGATGTCAACAAATTCTGTCCTCACGAAGCCGTGCTTGTCGACATATTTGAAGCATTGGTGTAGCGTAGAAGGCACGATCATGTAATCGTGTATCCAAGGGCGCCCCAAAAGGATGTTGTATGAAGTGTCGGCATCTATGACGTAGCAAGTGACTTCTGATTAGAGATTGCCAATCTGACATTTCAGACGGATCTTCCCGATTGGGTAGCTCCTGCCCGAATTGAACCCGCTGATGGCGGTATTTGTAGGGGTCAGGCGATGCATCGGGATGCGAAGATGATGCAGTAGTCCTTTTGGAATGATGCTTATGGAAGACCCAGGGTTAATGTGCATCCGGTCCACCTTTATGTCGTCGATGTAGCCTGTGTAGTATAATGGGCGATCGTGTAGATTAGTCTTGATGAGCATATCTTGTGGAGTGAAGACGATGTTGGGCATTGCTCCCGTACAGGCGCTGTCTTGGAGGTCTGCGGGTTGATTTTCTCCCGTGAGATTGACCTGAGCCAGGTACGGGTCGGCATTTTGAAGTGCATCGCTCAAAGCTGTGCGGACATCCTTCGAGAGCCTCAGGAGTTCATATAAGGACAATCTTGCCGGTGTATTGGCCAATTGTGCCAAGATGTCGAAGTTGTAGGGCCTCTCCAGCCCCTGAGATGTTTCTTTTCGGAGGGATTTGTCGAAGCGAGTCTCCTTCGGCCTAGGCTTGTCGGTCGTCGAAGGCTGAGCCGGTCCCGGAGCATCCGTGGTAGTGGGCGGATGATCATCAGTCGAGTTTTCAGCCATAGGTTGAGATTGTGCTCCGGATCGAGTAACAACGGCCGTGACTTCCTCTTCATCTGCTGAGGTCGTACGGCAGGATCTGAATTTTCCACTTTTCTTTTTAGAAGATGGAGTGGACTGAGTTACCTCGTGGACTAGGTCCGGATGGACCCACATAATTTCCCCTCGTGATGTGGTGAGGGGTACAAGACCAGCAGCTTGAGCAGGCGGGAGATTAGCAATCTCTATCGTTGTCAGAGGGATGGGTATAACCCCGTCCTGGGTCTCCGTTGGAGGGAAGCTGCCGAATTGTACGGACACTATGTTGGCTGCCACGGTTACCTCCTCGAAATCGATGGCCAGAGCGTTCGAATCGATGAGGTTTTGGATATATCGTTTCAGTTGGTAGCAGTCGTGCGTAGCATGGTGGACGTAGCGGTGGTAATGGCAGAACTTTGGGTTCTCTAGATCAGCCGGCCGAGGCTCCCGTCTTGGTGGAGGAAGCTGAATCCTATCTCCTTGTATGAGCATGTCCAAGATAGGCTTGACGTGACCGTCTTCAAAAGAGTAAGTAATTTACGGCCATTGTTTGTCCGCAGGTTGCGACTCAGGCTTCTGGGCTGTATCGTCCACCATAGCCTGCTTGCCTCTGTTGTCCCGGTTGTTGGAGGGGCTACCCCCATTGTCGTTGGTGGTGCTGGGACGCTTGCCCTTGTTCTCTCCCTCTGAGATATGTAATCCCAGTTGGCGAGCCTTCTTTAATCGTTCTTCGGCACTTGTAGCACTAATGATAAAAGCCTTCCAGTCCTTGAATTGACTCTCGCCCATCCAGAGACTGATTGTTGGGAGTAGTCTCTTTTGGCAAATTTCGATCAAGGAAGAGTCCGGGTTGTCAGATGGTAACTTCATTGCGGTTTGACGAAACCGCTCAATGTAATTCCTCGTCAGTTCTTTCTCTTCTTGAATGACGTCCATGAGGGTAGACATCGTGACGTCCTGCCCTACCTCATAGAACCTCTCCAAGAACAGGCGTTTGAAGCTAGCGAAGGAATGGATGCAATTGTCCGGCAGGTTGCGGTACCAATCGAAGGCGACTCCTTCCAATGCCCCAATGAATAACCGCGTGAGGATAGCGTCATCATGGGGAGATGGTCGGTAGTGACCTCAAAGTAAGTGATGTATCGACTTGCTGAAGTCTTGCCATCGTATGGGTTGATATTGAACGACTTATATCTTGGTGGAAAGGGAACATCCCTCCATTCAGCAGGATATGGTTGTCGTATCCTGAGGTCTTGAGAGTTTTCTCGGGCATGGAACATTGCTCGGAGCTCCTGAACCTCTCTTCTTACTTCTCGGGCCTCATCTGTCGCGGTAGGGGCTGTTATCTCGGGAGGGTTGTTGCCCGGGTTCGGTGCCGCTGAATTTGAATCTACGTTGATTGCGGGACCCGTGCTTGTTTGGCCAGGTGTCATCCTCTGCAGATTAGGAAGCGCCGCTTTGATCTCGTCTACAGACTTGACCAAGGCGTGCAATATGGCCTCCAAAGTGTCGATGCGCTGGCGATCACTGGAACTGCCTTGATTGCTGTCTGTCATGAATACCGTCTTCACATGAGGAGTGACGGAAGGAGTGGTGGAGGATGTACCCTCCGAGTCGTACCCGTACATCGAGAAATCATCAGGATATGTGGGGATGTTCTCTTCAGGTTTGGACTCGGAAGGAATACTACCCCCAGCTTCGTAGCTTGCTTCGTCTAGGATGTCCTTGGGGACGTCGGTATCTGTTGTATCCGTCGGAGGATTTGCTTCCTCCAGTCCGTATTCCTGGAATGTCGGATTGTCGTAGATGTTTGGAGGAGTGCTACCCCCAGTTCCGACGACCCCCAATGTTGCAGACGACGAACTTTCTACTGCAGCAGTTTTCATCTTCGAACGGGTGTGTTGAAATACTCCAGTGGAGGATAACCCTTTAGACGACGGTTTCTTAGCTGCAGTAGTCGACACCTTTGGGCTGGAGATGCTCGTTTTTTTTCCTCTTCCCTTGGCGAGAACTTTCTGCGTGGACTTGCAGGAGACGACAGGAGGTGCCTCGTCTTCTGAGCTCGGGTGATGTAGTCTTTGGAAGACGGATGGCCGGTCTTCCGTCACCGCCGCGTTACTGCAACAGCAGTTGACGATGATCTGGGTGCATTGATGTCCGTGTGAGGGCTCTTTATACCCCGAAGCTCCTTCTCTTTCCTTGCGTTTGTGGAGGATAACCTCACGCAGGTCAGAGGAACCACTTTGTCTGTTTGCCGCCGGGGGCTGGACTTGAGTGGTTTTATACAACTTCCCATCAGAGGCCCGCGTGATAATCAGCGGGATGCCCCGATAGTCAGAGGTTGGGGCAGTCATCTGGACTTGATGAGCCCGCACTGCCCTAGACTTCCTCCTTCTAGCACTTGTGGGTGCGTAATAGGAGGAGTCTAAGTCGAATACCACAGAGTCAGGACCGTATGAAAGCCGGCCGAAGACAGATCGAGAGAAGCGTGGGATGGACGCTATGCGGCTAGCATTGGGTATCGTGCAGGCTGTCTGCATGCGACTGTCTTTTGTTGTAGGATGAGTCTTTATGCGGCTAGGAGTAACGACCGTGCAGGCTGACCGCATGCGGTTGGCATCTGTGGCCGCATGGGTTTTCTGCAAGCGATTGACTTTAATAGCCGCATGAGTCTCATCCGTGCGGTTGGCAACTGTAGCCGCATAAGTTATGCGGCTGACAGATGTGGCCGTATGAGTTTTCTTTATGCGGTCGACGGTTGTAGCCGCATGGGCTTTCTCCCTGCGGCTAATACTCTTCTGCGGCTCGGATCGCGTAGAGTTCCTCTTTGTCCCTGCAAGTCCAGCATCATAGTATTTTCTTCTGCCGAACTTGGGGACAGCAGAGTTGTCTACGGTCTGAAGTGGGGCCGCAGGGGAGTCTTCCTCGCCATCTTGAGCAATAGAGAGCACCCCATCAAGGGCTTGCGGAGGAGCAAATGATTTTAGCCTCCACTCTTTGCGAGCCTTTATAGTGTGGGTGAGCTTCTGGACCGGGCCAGTGCTACCTTCAGAGAGCATCTCTTCGAACGCCTGTTGATCGAAGCGTACGACCATCTTCTGTTGTGTAGAGCCAAGTTTGGCTGCGTTCGATTGCGTCACCAACTCCTCAGCCGTGGAGAAGTTAGTCCCCAGCAGAGTCGCCATCGTATTTGCCATTGATTGTAAAAGTATAGAACAATTATCGGAGGACTGAACTTAGACTCACAATATAAACTCGCTCGTACAAAGAAAGCCTAGGGACGAAAACCTAGGTACAACAGTCTAAGTATGATTGTTTATTTTAGATTTTGGGGGGTGACGATAGAGGCTCGGGAAAGCGACGGCCGCTCTGCCTTACTCCTTGGACGATCGGTACGCAGCCTTGACTCGGGGAAGATCTGCTTGGTCGTTGACGAAGAAACGCCTTCTTGCTTTCTCTCTGATTGCTCTCCTGGCTTCTCTCTCTCTGTGTATATTCTCCCTCTGACTATGGGGGAAGTCTCTCTGTGTATACGTATTCTTCTCTAGTTTTTCTTTTTGTATATCTCTCTATATATTACAAGGGAATGGCACCTTGCTATTTATAATAGTGGGATGTCATCACTAGGGTTGCCAATGATTAGCTTTTGGAGATGGCAGCGGCCTGGGGATTGATCAATCCAGGCCGTTCGTTTCTGATTGTGACGAATCAGAACCATTAAGGGTAGATTACACCAAATCCCCATTAGCAATTAATGCTGATTGGCATAAATCTTCCTTATAATAATTCTCTAATATCTGCGAATAAATCAAATTTATTCTCCTGCCACGTGCCCCAGATCATTGGGATTTGACCCGATCTTGGATTGCCATAAATCTGGGAGATTGATCGGCTGAGGACACGTATCCTGAGAGCCAATGGTGAGACTGGAACCGCATGCAGATTGGGCCGTATGAGATTTGGGCCGCATGAATTTTGGGCCGCATAAGACTTGGGACACGTGTCAGGGCTGTCTGGGCAGTGCCCCCCTCCTTCAGACTTTTGAACCATATGATGAGCCGTGTGAACCGTATAATAGTGTGTCTGCTTGAGCCGCATGGGCATGATCTTCTTGAGCCGTATAGGGATGATTCCACTCGAGCCGCATGGGACAGCTTTACTTTGAACCGCATGGAAAGTCTTCACTTTGAGCCGCATAAGCACACCCACGTGGCAGGGCCACGTGGCATTTTGTTGCTCTCGGGGAATCGTGTCAGAGATTTCTTTCTCTTCCCTAGAGATTCATCATCATGACAGAATCATAATTACCTGCTTTGGTGTCAGGTCTGTCAACTTTTCAGAGGGGTCAGCCGTCAAAGCAATTAATGCAGCGTGGGTGGAGGGGGGCACTGTCACGCCACATGTCTTCTGAGCCGCATGGAATACCTCCGGCCGCATAGCTCCTTATGCCGCATGACTCCCTGAGCCGCATGCGTTTTCTGAGCCGCATGGGTCTTTCTCTAGTATTTTCCATGCTTCTACATGGAGCCGCATGAGTGTCGCCTTCACCGTCTTGGGCAGCAGAGAGTACTCCGTCGAGGGCCTGGGGAGGAGCAAATGATTTTGGCCTCCACTCCTTATGAGCCTTCTTTGTGCGGGTGCGCTTCTGGACCGGGCCAGTGCTTCCTTCGGAGAGCATTTCTTCGAACGCCTGTTGGTCGAAGCGGACGACCATCCTTTGTTGTGTGGAGCCAAGTTTGGTTGCATCCGATTGCGTCACCAACTCCTCAGCCGTAGAGAAGTTTGTCCCCAGCAGAGTCGCCATCGTGTTTGTCATGAAATATAAAAGAACAGAACAATTATCGGAGGACTGGACTTTTACTTCACAATACAAACTCGCTTGTAAAAAGAAAGCCTAGGGACGAAAACCTAGGTACATCAATCTAAGTACAATTGTTTATTTTAGATTTTGGGGGGTGACGGTAGAGGCTCGAGAAAGCGACGGCAGCTCTGCCTTACTCCTTGGACGATCGGATGCAGCCTTGACTCCGGGAAAGATCTGCTTGGCGTTGAAGAAATGCTCTCTTTGCTCTCTCTCTCTCTCTCTTTAAGTCTCTTCAGGTACTCTGGTGCTCTTCTCCAAAAAAAGGGGTCCTCTTTGCAAGGGAATGGCACCTTGCTATTTATAGGAGTGGGATGCAATCATTAGGGTTTGCAATGATTGCCTCCTTGATTTGTCCGCGGTTAAGGACCAATTAATTTGGGCCCTTCATTCTGATTGTAGCAAATCTATGTAATTAATGTAGATTGTATCAAATCTATGTGGGCAATAAATATTGATTGCCATGAATATTCGAGACTTGTAATGGCCTGCCACGTGTGCAATTTCTCGATTTAACTTGATCTGGGTAATTATGGTGATTGTATTAAATCTGATTCCAGGAAGATACGACTGCCACGTGTCTCAATCGTCGTGACAAGCACCATGTGTCCTCCATTGGGTCGTCTTGGCAGAGCCGCAGATGAGTGGGCCGCATGAGGATGAACAGTCGCATGAAGATGGGCAGCCGCATGGAGTTGAACAGCCGCATGAAGATAGGCAACCGCATGAGGATAGACAGCCGCTTGCTGACGGGTGGCCGCATAAAGGATACAGCCGCATGAAGATGGTGGTCGCATAAAGGGGGTGGCCGCATGAAGGGGGACAGCCGTATGGGGATGGGCGGCCGCATGAAGTGGTCGGTCGCATAAATGCAGCAGCCACATGCATAGGAATTTGGTAGATTCTGCCAACTGTGAAAGGATTTCTTCCTCTTTTCTAGGAACACGCCTTTATGTCAGTCATTATTGCGCCTTTATGTCAGAGCTGTCATTTGTCAGAGCTATCAGCCGTCAGGGCATTAAATACAGTAAAAGATGAAGGGAAGAGCTGTCGAAGGCCATGTGGCTCTGGGTCTACCCGAGCCGCATAGACGCGTGAGCCGCATAGACGCGTGAGCCGTATGGACTCTCTGAACCGCATGGGCTCTCTGAGCCGCATGGGGATCCTTAGCCGCATGGATCTTTCTTTGTTCTTTTCCATGCTTCTACAGCCCATATAATTCATCTCAGAAGAAAATCAAACATAACACAAGAACAACAGGACAAAATTGATAAATCAAGAAAGAGCAGAGGGAATCGAAATTTCAAGGCAGTTATAAGAGGCAATTGCAGAATTTGAGTCAAAAGAACGGAACCTGCAACTAGATCTCCAACGGCCTGAGCATCCTCGACTGTCCTGGCGAAAGCTCGCTCCTGCTGGCCTCCTCTGGCCTGCTGCTGATGCTGCATGTACCTCTGCTGCTGAGTCGGTAAGGGTAATCCCCTCTGCTGGCCTACCGGAGCCCTAGCTCCTACTTCCTGAACTGTCTGTCCCGATGACTCTGGACACTCTCTCAGACGATGATCGGATCTTTCGCATAGCAAACATCTCCCCAGCCTCTTCCGGCATTCGCCCCAACCATGCCCTGGTCTCTTACAAAAGGGGCAAATAATAACTAGCTGCTGTTCCGGGGCCTGCTGCTGCCTCTGTGGCTGTTGTGCCTGCTGAAAGGGTACACGGTCCTGAAACTGCCGCTGCTGAAGGTAGGCCCTCGGCTTCTGATACTGCTGCTGAAACTGTAGGCGTGGCATCTGTTACGGATACTGTGGCTGAATCTGCAAGCGGGGCATCTGCTGCGGATACTGCTGCTGAATCTGCAAGTGGGGCCTCTTAGCCGGGCCCGCACTGCCACTAGCTCCCTGAGTATCTCGCATCCTCTTCTCCTTCAGTCCAAGATCGTCCTCCGCTGTCATGGCTCCTACCAGAATCTGCTCGAAAGTGGCATCGCGTTCGCTCTTGGTATATGACTTGATCTCTCTGATCAAACCCCTGTGGAACCTCCTCGCCTTCCCGGACTCAGTAAAATCCTCAACGAATCTGCTCAAACGACAGAACTCTCTTGCGTACTCCTCAACGGTTTGGTTCCCCTGAACCAAACTCTCGAACTGCGCCTCCAAAGCACGGAGTGCTGTATCAGGAAAGAATTTCTCCTTGAATAGTTTCTTGAACGCTTCCCAAGTCTGACCGGCTGTACCAACCCTCGGGTCCGTCTGGTATCAGGTACGGGCCAAGTCCTGCATCTGACTGGCGGCTACCTCGATCTATAATCCTGCTGGTATCTGTGCCAATCGGAATATCTCCTCAATGTGCTTTTTCCAATCGTCAGCGTATATGATGCCCTCTGTACCCTTAAAGCCTTGGGGTCCCATTTCTTGAAGGATTGGATGTCTGGAGTCCTCGGCTGATATGGCTGCATCTGACCTCCCTGTGGCTGAGCAGCCACCAGCTCTACTATCGTCCTGACCAACTGGTGAGTATCTTGTATGCTCTGTCGGATATCAGCAGACTGGCTCTGCTGTATCTGCTGCTGAGACTCTAAGAATCGCTGGAAAAGGGTAAACATCTGAGCAGCATCTACTGTCCCTGAGGGTAACTGCTGCCGATACATATCTGGAATAACGGGGGAAGACCTCCGGACAGGTGGAGGTGCACTCCCAAAAGCTGCAGACACTCCTATATGAGCAGAAATAGGGGGTGCTGTGGTCCCAGCATCTACTATTGGGCGAGGGGTGGTAGGCCTCTCACCAGCGTCTGCTGGGCCGGAGTGATGCGATCGTGTCTCGATCACCATCCTGGAGACAGATTAAACAAGGAATCAATACTGAGATAGAAATAATAATTCAAGGGAGGACAGTTATTCAAGGAAGAATCTCCAACATGAATTCAGACGACAGGGATTTAGTTTAAGAGTTTTTCCTAATGTGATTGAGTACCTCAAAATAATCCTAATCCTACTGCAGGCTGTAGTGGTACTCTAGTTCGAATACCACTACACAAACTCGACCTGCATGGGCCACCACTAAAAATGTGTCACGACCCGCACCCACTGTGAGGGTACGAGAACGTAACAACGTCCAGCCTACGTCGCAGTGTCGGCGGTAGAACGCTGTCCTAGGTCAATCATCTAACAATATAAGGTATCTGTACAGTATATACACTCCGAATGGAGGTGACATAGCAATATGGTCTCAATCACATCTAAGGTGGAATACGATATAGATAGATAGATATGAACAGAAGAAAATCCACAGAGGTACAATCCGGATAAAAACTAAGTGTCTATGATGCATCTCCACAAACATCCAAGGAAACAACTCCCAATATATACAATAATGTATCAATGAGAAAGACAAGTAAGAGTCTAAGCTATCTATACTAAGCAAGGGGTATCATCCTCAGCAGCTGCCTGAACCTCCCTAGGGGTCCAGGTTACGAGTGTCATCTAGGCAAGCTCCAAGGTAAGGGGTACATGGTTCCTCATCATCCTCTGTAAAATTTTCAACAGGTCCAGTCAGGACGGGAGCAAGCACAATACATCTCACGCAGATCATAACAGGTTAGAGAATATAAACATGCAAGAGAGTACGATACATGAAACTGAAAGAAAGTACATGATGTAAACAGAGAGAGAACTGTAATAGAAATATCTACTATAAGTAGAGAGCTACCAGTGACTAGTGATTTAGAGTACAAAGTCAACATGTGAACGGCTGGATTTGCACATGACTATACTAAAGAGGTGCACATGGCTATACTACTTTGGAATTGTTCACATGACTATTTATACTCCCCATACCCCAATCAATACACAAGGATCCAAACAAGTTATATTACGTACATGGTTTTCACATGAAGTCCATAAATGGGTGCACATGAAGTATACATGAGAGCTCATACATGAGTGCACATAAAGTTCACATGGGGGCCATAAATGGGTGCACATGAAATTCACATGAAGTCTCATAAATGAGTGCACATGTAATATAGATTATACATGAGATACATGGGAAACATGACCGATTCATGAGAGCACATGAGAGTACACGAGCATGCATGAATGAGCATAAAGCACATGAGAAACATGAATAGCATGAGAGCGAGAAATACATGATGTACACGAAACACATGACATAATGTATCCGATGCTCTCGAGGGGGATAACATCTCAATGTAGGGATCCATATAGTACCAATCCGTGATAATATCGTGACAGCATCAAATAAGGTAAACTAGAGCAGGAATATATATATATATATATAAAATATATATAAAATATATATATATATATATATATATATATATATATATATATATATATATATATAAAATATATATATATATATATATATATATATATATATATATATATATATATATATATATATATACATAAACATATCGAGATAGAGAGATAAAGAGCTAGCATCATGTAGAGGCTATGTGGTTAGTGTGTGTATACATGAAGGTGTATAGTAAGAATGGTTCAAACAGTAGCTAACTATACATGGCATCTAATGTATATTCCTACACCTATATACATTCACATATAATGCATACATATATATATACAAGGTAACTATAAGTAAAAGTATATATAGAGGGGGTGTGAACAAGTGCTAAGTGTTAATGAGGGTGTATAATGCAAAGAGGGAGTGGTGGTTAAGTAAAACATGGCATGGGGGTGGTGAGCTCAGATTTCTGCTTTGTGTGTAGATGTGTTAAGAGGGTAGTCAACATGTGAGGGCTGTGTTTGAGGGTTGATGTTGGACATGTATAGGGCTGTTGTATAGGCCAACTAAGGGTGCCTATGGTCTGTCCAAATATGGACTGGTACATGGGGTTTAAGGACTGAAATGTGAGGGTCTAATAAGGGGGTTACATGACAGGTTATAGGGTTGTATATGTAGGGACTATTTTAGAGTGGTATGGTGTCTAGTGAGGGTGTCTCAGGTTCAATGTGACAGGAAACATGAAGGAAGAGGGTGTGTGAGTGTTGAGGGAAAATTCAGTGAGGATATGTGTGTATATGTGTGTGTTTTCAGAAATAAAAAATGAAGGATCATGTGACAGAACATGGTTTAGATAGGGTGTCACATTATGTGTGTGTCAAGGTGACAGTGAATAGGAAACTGAAATCAGTGTGTACAACCTGTGTGAGTGTGTGAATAAGAGGCCTGTGTGTGTGTTTGTAGATGAGGACTGTGTGTGTGTACACAGGTTAACACAAATTCAGTTCACAGTTTTCAGAATCAACCCAAAACTCAGGAAATCAATTTGATACTTGAGTGTTCTCAGGTTCTAGTCCTAAACTAACATTTCAGTAAAAGGGGAAGAGTTCAGTTCTCATTTCACATATTCTCAGGTTAACATTAACTCAGTTTTAGAAAACAGTTCACAGGTTAACATTATTAAGGAATGAATCCTAAAAAATTCAGTAAACAATTGGTGAATGAGGCCATTGGTGTTCCTGGACTGATCAAGACACAAATGGTTGCAACTACACACAAATAAATAATTCTCAGTTTTCTATATAACCAAATCTCAGGTTTTTGAAAATGCTTCTCAGGTTTTTCAGGTTTAATACATGACAGTGTAGAATTCTCAGTTATTCAAGACCCAATGTAATTTGAAAACCCATCATAAACACAATCATAAATCCTAATTCAAACTAAATCTCAGCTGAATCATAGGAAAATATGTGTACCCAATTTTATGTTAAAATCAGTTTACAGAACAGTGCACATAACAGCGTATCAGTCGATTAGTTCGATTCGAAGCCAAAAGCAAATTTCAAAAACTAAAAACCATGCTAGTCATAACCCCAACATGTTAGCTAATCCCCAGATGCATGTAGGTGTACAAACAATTAATTTAATCACATAAAATTGGTTAATCACTATCGAATTCAAGAACCCCCAAACTGACAGTTCTACATGTATCAGAAAATATAGATTTCCCCAATTTCGAATTGGAAATCATAGTAAAATGCCAATTAAATGGTTGAAAAATATAGCCATACGTGTTTACGTGTCATAGAAAGTGTTTGTGTCTAACCAAGTCGACACGTTTGTGTCCACAACACCAAAATACACACACAGGCACGAACTGTGCACTGACAGTGTCGTGAACGCGTGCACGCCACTCGTGGACACGACACAGTGCACCACGTGTCACGTGCACATGCCTACGTGTTCGCCAGGACTAGGAGAAGGTGCTCAAGTGTCTGAAACGTGTCCACAACATGCATACATTCGATACGGACACCGTATCAGTGAGCAAATCCGCGCGTGTGTACACAGTGCCAAATCCGTGTGGCTTAGATTTCTCCCAAACCATACCATAAGGTCCCACAAAATTTTGTGGGCCTTGTGTCAGTCACCCAAGGAGTGTCCACACCAATTTTGGTGTCAAGAGGTGGCGTGTCCAGCGAGAAATAGGACACGAGCTGTAGGGCACTGCCCGTGCGTGCTGCGAGCGTGTTCGTGTCCTGTTTGGACACGGACACGACTCGAAAATCAACTCAGTCCAATTGCAAATCAATGTATGCATATAAATCAACAAATTTGTTTAAACACTTTTCAAAAAATAACAAATAAAAATCCTTTGTGACATTTCATCAAACATATGTATAGACACCATGATACGTGTCCGATACGGACACCAAACCGAGTCTAATTCCTAACAAACTTGGGGGACAGCTAGGGTTGACCTAAATGAATGCAACCATGCAAAGAAATTGGGAAATGGAAGGGTTTTGATAGGTTTTACCTATTGAGCGCAAGTCTCAATAAAAAGCCCCAAATTAGAGAATCCTTCTTCCTCAAATTGTGTCCAAAAGAGCTCCACTCCTTGCAAGCAAGCCTTCTTCAATCTCCCCTCCAGATTTTGATCCAATTGCAAGAGGTTGGGATCAATTTGGTGGAGAAATAGAGGAGTTAGGTAATTTGGGAAAGAAATTAGGGCTTCCTACAAAGGGATGTTCTAAAGGCGGCAAGGGGTGTGTAGAGACATTATATAGGCTGAAGTTAGGTCTTGGTTGGGCTGTTGTGGCTACCTAAAATGAAGAGCTAGGGTTAGGGTTTCAAGTCATGGGCCAATGGCCTAAGTCACAAGTTATTAAATCACAAGTCATTGCATTAAACCATAAGTCATGACTTAATTTTACTAAACCTAATCCCCTCATTATAGAAGCAATCTCTAATGACTAAAATAGGTTAACTCAAGTTAGGCTAGGGTTACCATAGCTAGGGTTAGGTTCTAGGCTACTCCACTAGGTCTCAACAAGTCAAAGTCAAACTAGAATTCACCAATTCAATAAATAATCAAATAATTCAAATAAGTCAAAATAACCAAATTATCCCTAGACTAAAAATGATAATTAAAATACCCTAATCACATGGCTAGGCTCTAGGGAAGACAGTCTCTACGGTTTCACTAGCTGCACATCAAAATCACAAGTCATGATATTTAAATAGTTTTAAAATGATTAAAATCACTAAAAATTATATTAAGTTTTAAATACTATAATTAAATAAATTAAAATACAAAATTTCAAAATTATCCTCATTTTAGAAACTGGGTGTTACAGCCAACTTCTCTGTAGTCAATCCTACTCTGAAAGAAAAAAAATGTGCCGACTTGGTCAATCTGTCCACTATGATCCAGATGGCATCCTTCCCACTCGGAGAGCGGGATAATCCGGAGAAAAAGTCCATGGTGATATGTTCCCATTTCTACTCAGGCATGGGCAAAGGCTGCAACATTCCTTCCGGCCTCTGCCGTTCTGCCTTTACCTGCCGACGGACTAGGCATCTGAAAACGAATCTGGCCACTTCTTGTTTTATTCCATACCACCAGACGATCTCTCTAAGGTCTTTGTACATCTTAATAGATCCCGGATGCATAGAATACTATGACTGATGAGCCTCCTGTATAATCTTCTCTCTCAAGCTTCCTTTGGGCACACACAACTGAGTACCGTGCCTCAAAGTACCATCTTCTGCAATGGTAAAGTCATCTAATAGTCCTGCTCGAACCTGCTCCCATATACATCGAAGTCCCTCATCATGAAACTGGGTCTCCTTCACCTTCTCTATCAATCCAGACTGTATCTGCATGCTCATGAGTTGTCCTTCAATCCCTGGTATAACAATCTCTATCCCCAAGCTCTCTAAGTCCTCAAGAAGATGTATGTCCATAGTTATAATCATAGCCACTAGATATCTGCTAAATGCATCTGCTACGACATTAGCCTTTCCTGGATGGTACTGAAGGTTAATGTCGAAGTCCTTCATCAGTTCGAGCCATCTCCTCTGTCTCATGTTCAACTCCTTCTAAGTGAATACATACTTCAAACTGTTATGATCTGTGAATATCTCCACTCTCTCTCCATAAAGATAATGCATCCATAATTTCAGGGCAAAGATGACCGCTGCAAGTTCCAGGTCATGGGTAGGATAGTTCTTCTCATGAGGTCTCAGCTGCCTTGATGCATAAGCTATCACTCGCTTGTTCTGTTCCAAGACACAGCCCAAGCCTTTCCCTGAAGCATCACTATATATGGTAAACCCTCCCGATCTAGATGGTAGAACAAAAATTAGAGCCGAAGTCAATCTGTTCTTCAATTCTTCAAATGCTGCCTGACATGCATCTGTCCAGACGAACTCCTCATCTTTCCTGGTAAGCCTAGTCATGGGTTCTGCTATCTTAGCAAAGTCCTGTACGAACTTTCTGTAGTACCCTACTAGGCCTAGAAAACTCCTGATCTCTACAATTGTGCTGGGCGTAGTCCATGCCTTTATTGCTTCTATCTTCTTGGGGTCCACTGCGATGCCCTCACCTGTCACTACATGTCCCAGGAACTCAACTTTGTCCAGGAAAAACTCATATTTTGAAAGCTTTTCGTACAATTTTTCCTTCCTCAAAGTCTCCAGCACTATCCTCAAATGTTCCTCGTGCTCTTCAGAGTCTTTGAATAGATCAGCATATCATCAATGAACACCACAACGAATTTGTCCAACTACTGGTGGAAGACCTTATTCATCAAATTCATAAATACTGTCGGGGCATTCGTGAGACCAAATGGCATGAATAGAAACTCTTACTGCCCGTATCGAGTGTTGAATGCCGTTTTAGGAATGTCCTGCTCACGAACCTTCACCTGGTGGTACCCGGACCGAAGGTCTATCTTAGAGAAGACCTTAGCTCCACTCAGTTGATTAAACAACTCATCGATCTGGGGCAAAGGATATCTGTTCTTGATCGTAATGTTGTTGAGGGCTCTGTAGTCGATACACATCCTGACTGTCCCATCCTTCTTGGGCACAAACAGGACTGGTGCTCCCCAAGGTGAAGCACTCCATCGAATAAAGCCTTTTCCTTCTAACTCATCAATCTGTTCCTTCATTTCCTTTGCTTCCTTGGGATTGACCTTGTAATAGTGCTAGGAGCGTGGCTCTGAACATGGAACTAAGTCAATCCCAAACTCAATGTCTCTGTCTGGCGGTAGTCCCGGTAGATCCTCAGGAAATACAACTAGAAACTCTGCTATGAGTGGGTGTGGTGGTAACTTTGCTTCCATGATTGCTCCAAAGCTGACTCCATCTGGCCTCTCTGTAATGCTCCTGGCTATCTCAAACGGTATCTCTCATGGTGGTCTGAATATGACTCTCCCTGGTGGCAGTCTATAACTGCATAGTCCTCGCTCAACCAGTCCATCCCAAGGATCACATCAAATCCTGGGAGTGGCATTACGAGGAGCTGGATCTTGAATTCTCTTCCTGCTATACTAATGGGGCAATCACAAACATCTCGAACTGGTACTATACCCCTACCGGTAAGTATCCTACAACTCCTCCTAGAATATGTAGGTATGATATGGTGTCGATGCATGAACTCTAAGGAAATTAAACTGTGGGATGCTCCTGAGTCAAATAATACAGTGGCGGAAAAGGAATACAAGGATATACTACCTGTGATGACATTTGCCATTGGCTCTGCCCTCCTCCATAGTCATAGAGAAAGCCCTCCCCTGAGTCGATTGTCCTCCTCTGTGCTGATGCTGGGCGAACCTCTGCTGCTAAGTCGGTAAGGGTGGTCCCCTCGGTAGAAGTCCAGAAGGTCTAGCTGCGATACCCTTCTGGGGTGGTCCTGCTGGTGTATGAGCGAGGGCGCACTCTCTAGCCTGATGATCAGCTGCCCCACATATAAGGTATTGTCCCAGTCTCTTCCTATATATCGGCCAAGTATGGCCCACCTTCTGATAATATCCACAAGGCTGCTGAACTGGTCGCTGCTGCTGTTGCTGCGGGGCCCTCTAAGGAGGCTGGGATGTGAAGGTCTTCATCTGCTGGGTATTGGGATGTTTGGGTGGTCCCGAATGGCTACCTCCTCCAATAATGTTACGATCTCTCTTGGGTCGGAGACTCAGATCAATCTCTAACCTCTGAGCAACGGTGACCATCCCAGCATAAGTAGTCGCTCCGTTAGCCGTAACTAAGTAACGAAGCTCGTGGCTCAAACCCTGCCTGAATCTCGTGGCTCTTACGACTGGATCTCGGGCTCTACCCTCTATAAACCGACTAAGTCGTCCGAACTCTGTCGCGTACTCATCAATCGAGTGAGTCCCCTACTCAAGAGTCTGAAACTGGCGCTCCAGCCACAGCCGGAAAAAACTTCTCCTTGAAGATTTCCACAAACTGCTCCGAAGTCAATCCAGGTACTACAAGCTGAGGCTCGCTCCTAAACCAGGTACGTGCCAGATCATGCATCTACACGCCGGCTGTCTCCACCTTAAGGTCCTCCGGAAGCCTAGATAGTCTCATCACCCTCTCCATATCCTCTAGCCACTCATCGGTGTAGAGTATACCCTCGGTCCCCAGGAACTCTCTAGGTACCATCCTTTTAAAGTCTAGGATAGAACCTTCTCTCTGATGAGGCGTGTAAGTAGTATGGGTATAAGTGGGGGAGGCATGAGTATGGATGGGAGGCGAGATGAAAGAGATAGGGTCGGGTTGGATGAAAGTGGTGGTAGTAGGCTGTACTGGAGCCTGGGTGGGTGGTGGAGGTGGAATATGTGATGGATGTGGAGCGTATGGCGGAGGTGGGATGTATGATGGGGTCAGTAGAGGTGGAATATGAGATGTCGGTGGAGCGGAAGTAGTGGTCTGGGGAAGTGGGGGTAGTGGTGGTAGTAATGGGCTAACTAATCTCTCAATGCCTTCCCGTAAAATAGTAGTCTGCTCCCTCTGAGCGTCCAATAGACTCTGAGTCTGGGCTCTCTGAGCCTCCAATAGCCCATGGACTAGCTCATGCATCTAGGTTCCCCCCATAGAACTGATGGAGTGTCGTGAAGAAACCCTCATGACAGGTGGCACGTGGGTATCGGTGTGTTCGAGGTCTACCATAAGTGGGGTAGACGATCCTCTCCTAGAAGGGGCTACACTCGGAGTGCGGGCCCGCAGTTGATGCTCCTTTCTCCCTTTGGCCATTTTCTGAAATGGAATGAGAAGAAACATCAGTGAATCGTGGGTGTACAGTGTGTGTTAGCAATACATATAAAGACAGAGATAGAAAATAACAGATATCATAATGGTCCTATGTTGTGATGAGTTTCCTAAGACCTGCATGGGCTACCACAAAAATATGTCACGCCTCGCTACCGAATAATTGGGTACGGGTCGATACATGCCCGGCCTACACTGTCGTTGACAGCGGTAGTGAGCCGTCAAGTCATCAATAGTAAGTAATAATCTTACCACAGCATCTAATCTCAAAATCTACACTAACCATCACAGCAATCCAATATCCAGCAGTTATTACAGCCTTTACATGAATGACCGGGTACAAAGCCGATAATGAAATATAAGGCTAACACTAGGCCTGCTTTATCAATACAACCAATCAATGGACATCCTATACATCAGTCTAACTACATCTCGGGAATATAGTCCCGTCCCTCAGTAGCATCATGAGTGTGCTCCACTACTGGGCCATCCATCTGCAATCCATAACAGTCTAGAGGATCACCTGTAAACAACAGTCCAATCAGGATGGAGCAAAGCACAATATACTCAATAAAACCCACCATGGAAGATCAATGCATGCAATGATGGTAATACCGAGTACATGTACTTGCCTCTTTTCTGGGATTTTGTCCAAGTCTTCTAAATCACCTAGAAAGTTGGGAAAAGATAGAATTAGGAACTATACTTAATCATTACTAATCTCTAACTATCTTTCCACACTGTTAGCCATCAACTCTATTAACTAAGCCCTACACTTAATAAATTCCTACAGCTATACTGATCTGTTGGTCCACTATTAATCGTCCAGCCCATCTATTCTTCATGTCCTATATACTCTTATAGCCAAGGCCCATTTCCCAGGCCACAGTTAATAATCAATTTATTAACTCAAAGTAAACATATGAGTTCTAATAGGCTAAAATGGTCCAAGGTCTACGGCATACTAAAATCAATCTGGGCTCATCATATGAAGACGAACTTAGTTCAACCTCTACTGAAATTCAATTTACTAAGCTTAGTTCAACCTCTACTAAAGTTCAATTTACTAAGCCTAGAGTATGCATATTCAATTTTTCGACGGCTAGTCTATAGCTCATTCAAAATGTAACTAACAGTCATGTATTTGAACTTTACTAACTGCTCGATCAAGAGAACTGCTGCACCTTAATCATCTAGACACACCTGTCTCTCATGTCCACAGAGTTCCTAGACACAGGACCATATCCTTCTAAGCACAGTGTCCGACCCGACAGTCACACGAATTCAGTTCGACACATTGCAGAGAGGCTAATATAGAACATACCTGAGTCCTACTGATATGCTGCGATAGTAGTCAAGTGTCCGATGGTAGTGTCCCCGAGTCCACGGCTTGACGACAAGTCCTCCTGAGCATTTCATCGAACAATTAATGTGCGCGAACAGAAAGGACAATCGTGAGTTCGATTTGAATTATATCGACTCCAAAATTGGAGAAAAGCTTGCAAGGATCAGATCAAAGACTTACCAATACAATCCCAATCAAAATTTCGAAGATCAGAGATTCAATCAAGAATCTGTTCAGCAAAATTAAATCAAAAATCTGCCAATTCATTTATATAGTCATTGTACATGAGGATCAAGGAACTTACCAAATCGATCAAGTGACTGGTACAGAGCTTCAGATCGAGAATCCCTAGTGATTCATAACAAGTCAACTGAGCCACTTGATCGATCAATAAGAATGAATCCTGTCAGAATTCGAGGTACGGCTCATCACTTTGTTGAGAAAAAAATTAGGGTGCAGGAAAATGATGAAGAACTGATTGCAGAAATATAGAAAGAATCGGTCAGAAAATGGAGATCTTACCAGGAATATAGGAGCGATGCTGCTGACAATTTGATATTTGATCATCGCCTAGGAAAAGAGGTAAATGCCATGGCCAAAGCTCCAAAGGACAAAGGAGAACTCGATCAGTACTGATTGTTAACCGAGTAATCGAACTCAAGAATCTAAAAGAATGGCACTTACTCCAAGCTCAATCCACTGTGCTCATTCTCGATCGATCCTTCTTCAAACTCTGCTCGCCAAGGCCAGACTTTGGAAGCTCGAGGAAGAAGAAAATCAGTGAGGAATGCGACAGGGCTTCGCCGTCTAGGAAAGTGATAAATAAGGAGAGGACTGAGGTTCAATTTATAGGCAGTATCGAGCGGGCAGGCGGTTGTGCGGGCACTGATCGGCGGTTGGGCGGGCAGCGGTGGTTACAATCTGACGGCTAGGATGAGACGGGTTGTTGGGGATCAATGATGGGGATGCACGAGGTGGTTAGGTGGTTGGAAAGAAGCTTCTGGAGTCGGCCCTTCCGACGACTTCGTCGTCGTCCCCGACTTGAATTCTCAGAACAGTGGAAGGAATGAATGAATTGGGAAGAAAGAAATTTGAATATAACGGTTGGGTGTTAACGGGTACGGGTAGAAGGTTATCGGGCTGGACCCGATACAGACTCATACCCGTAGTGGAATTGGTGGGTTCTGCTGTTGCGCTGGCCCACAGAAGTGGCTGAGAATGGCTGAAATAGGATGGGTCGGCTGGCCCATGAAGTTGGCTGAGATAGGAAAAATGGTTTGTTGAATATGGAAAAATAGTTTAACTAGTATTAAGAAATAGTTAAAATAGAAAATTATTCTTTGAAATATATTAATTAGGAATTTAGAAAAATATAGGAAAAATATTCACTTTATTTATGAACAAGTGGAGTTACAGGAACTACTGCCACAAGGCCTGACATAGCTTTCGATGTGGGGATGCTAAGTCGATTCACGAGCAACCCAGGTGTGGAGCACTGGAAGGCCGTGAAGAGAGTTATGAGATATCTCAATAGGACTCAGAAGTATACACTACACTACAGCGAATATCCGACAATAGTGGAAGGCTTCAGTGATACAAGCTGGTATTCAGAAGTAGAGAGCGAAAGGTCCACAGGAGGATACATATTCTCCATGGGTGGAGCTACTTTATCGTGGAAGTCGAAGAAGCAGACAATGCTCTCTCATTCTTCAATCACTACCAGAATAAGTCATATTAGCGACGCTAGAACACGTCGCTAATATGACAAAAAATGTCGCTAATCGTATTTATCGACACTTTTAGTGACGTTTTCCTTTGGTCGCGGAAAGCCATATCGCTGACAGGCAAAACATCGATAATCGTCGCCATTACCGATGCTTACCGACGTCAATAAACGTCGGTAATTGACCGACGTTCACCGATGCCACGTCGAAAAAATGACGACGTGTCAGACGTCGGTTAACATCGCTGAATTTAGCGACACATGCTAGTTGTTACCGACGTTCATCGACTCTGTAGATGAGGGAAACTGGGACGCTAAACGTCGGTAAACGTCGCTATACCTGGTGATTTAGCGACATTTACCGACGTTTAGCTGCATCGCTAAACGTCGGTAAACATCGCTAAACGACGCTAAATTACAAAAAATATAAAAATAATAAATTACAGAATATCTACAGAATCATATTTTCTACCTGCAGTTCAATAAATAACAAAAAACCACAAGCACATTTTCTTCCTGGGTTCGCCGACCCCTTCGGTGGAACACTCAACACCGGTACATCACGATATACATATGTATCAACGCAAACAAGAGTAAAAGTCTACAATAGTAAAATATCCAAAGTCGGTAAACGAATATCCAAAGTATACAACCAATATCCACATGAATCCACAACCAATAATGAAAGTCTACACAAACAAATAATACACAACCAATACTGAAACAACATAAACAAACACTAAAAAAACTAAAAAAAATACTACAATCTCGTAAAACGGTCCTAACTCGGACTACTGCAGATCTGGAGAAGGAGGGGCACCGTCGTACCTCAAGGATAGGAACATCTCGTACTCCTCCCGTGAAATCGTCACCGATGAAGAAGGTAGTAACGTCGGTGGAGTCGGAGGTAGTGACGCCGGCGGAGTCGACGACGATGAAGGCACACCCGGAGCACAATAACGCTCTAACGCTACTAGTCGCTCGTGGTAGGAATACATGGTAGATAACAGCCTCGTACTGCAATCAACCATCGAATCCTGCATCAACGTGAGCCTCTCGCCCATAAACATCTGTGATGCCTGCAGATCCGTCATGCTGCACTCTGTCGACTCTCTAAGATCAGTGACGCCCCGTTCTGTCCTCTCAGTCACATCCCTGAGCCCCATAATGCTGCGGTTGAGCGTATCCAATCGTTCTATGAGCGCAGCATCGTCCATCTGGTGCTGCTCCTGGATCCATCGTAGGAGCTCGTCATGGACAGACTCCACCATCTGCTGGACTCGGGTAGACTCCTGGGAGGGCTGTGGGCCATGCACACTAGCATGGGAGGCCCTAGAGGACTGTGTCGCAACTAGGGAGCCGTAGGATCCCGTACCGTAGTACGTACCCCTGTGGAGACAACCAATGACTGTCACCTACATCTCGTCCTCCGACGGAGCTGGAACGGGCTGCAAGGAAGTACCGGCCTCTCCCATAGCATGTGCACTAGCAGCCGCACGCTCCTTCAGCCATTGAAACTCGGCCTAGAAAGCATGGATACTCTATAACTTCTAATGTCTAATGTACTTATTATTACTAACTACTTGAATATCTATTTGCATGTATATTTACTAAGTTATATCAAAACTAATACGAAGTATTAAAATTAATAAATAGAATTGTAATACTTACATAGACCTGCTCCGCCCTCTCATCAATAAGCTTTCTGCCCTTCCGATGTGTGGCCAGGAAGACAGTCACCATATTGGCGTCATCACCCCTCCTTACATGTAATTAATATATCACCTTTTACTAATTTATCGGACTTGCATTAAAATAACATTTCTGAAATAAAAAAGATATACCAAACGACGAAAATGTTTCGTCATCGGAATCGACCTACCGTACCACTTTGACCCCTGCTTCCTAGCCGCCTTGGCCTTCTCAGACTTTTTCTTGTACCTTGGCTCGTCGAATCGAGCCTTCATCACAGTCCACTGCTCAGAGGTGATCCAATATTGGATCAGCTTTTCGGCACGATCACGAGTCTTCTAATCATTAATAGTATCGCGGATCAGCTTAGCAGCGACGGCAGGAAATATTCTCTCGATCATCTCGGCTCGGTGCGGTGGATAGAAAAACATATCCTAGAAGAGTACAAACCAAATATTTATCAGTTATATATAATATGCAAAAATATATGATTCATGTTAAAAGCAAATATATTTTAACCTTGAAGCGCGCAAACCAGTAGGCCTTCCTCTCGTCTGGAGCATCAGAGTAGTTTATCCAAGGACCACCATAATCAGTCCTCAAGAAGTGGCCTAGGTGCCTCTGTACTGACGGGGGACGATATCTATACAGACATATTATATTCATAAAAAAAAGCTAATTTATGATAAACACAGGAAAAAATGATAAACCAAAACACTTACTTTGTACCGTCGGCCCAGATCTCTTTCTTCGTCTCCTTCGGAGGTACGCATGCATCATCTGTCTGATACTGGTCGGTCATCGGCTCAGCCTCCTCCATCTTCTCTTCTGTCTCCATCGTCGTATCAGTAGGAGGAACGCTAGACGACGGAGCAGTCTCAGGCCTGGAACTACTCGTCCTAGGAGATATGCTACGTAGCGTCGGGGCAGGCGGAGGTACTGTCCGATACACAGGAGTACTGGGCGACGAGGATCCAGAGCCGGTACTAGTAGGAGGTATCGAAGGAGTACCCTGTCCTCTGCCAGTACCAGTACCCCATGCCCTATATCGAGACATGCGAAACGATCCGCGACGACCTGTCATACCTGATAATAATATATAATGAGATATAACAAATAATAGTACATTAGAAATATGAAAGTACAACAACGACAAAATAATAACCAAGACAACATATGATGATACATTTTACAAGAAACATCTAAGTCCAGATAGTATATTCTACAAGAAACATCTAAGTTCAGATAGTACATTCTACAAGAAACATCTAAGTCCAGATAGTATATTCTAAAAGAAACATCTAAAAAATGCAAGTACATCTATCTCAATCATTTTTAGAATATTCATCTTGTTTATCTTCCTCGACCTCATCTTCCTCGACCTCCTCCTTCTCATCTTCAGTTTCATCTTCGCCTTCGTCGGCTTCGTCTTCCTCTTCGGATAATTCTACATCTTCTACATTAGTCGTGTAATGCATAACTTCCGTAGAGTCCACATCAACAATATTGGTTACAAGAGGTAGCTCATCCTCCTGATAAGCTTTTTCATCAACATCAAAAGTATCTCTAGCTTTAATCTTGCATACTGCCCACCAGTCAGACTTCGTTGCTCCCCGTCTCGGATAAGCTGTGAAGTACACGAGCTGAGCCTGAGTTGATAGGACAAATGGTTCGTAGCCTTGATATCTATGCTTGTAGTTTTTATCCACAAGACCATGCTTGTCAATTTTCTAACCTTGATTTTCAATCGAATTGAACCATTTACACTTGAACAACACGATCTTTGCTGGTTTTTTGCCAGAACTATATGTCAACTCCACAATCTCTTGCAAGATGCCAAAGAAATTATTTCCTGGATCGACGTCTTTGTAGTTCGAAGATTTGATACACAAACAACTATTTTTCATGAAATCAAGATCCAGGAAGCTGTCTCTGATCGGAGCATTTGTCGACTTGAACCTAAAGCCATTGACACAGTAACTTGGCCATATTTTAAAAAAAGTAATTGGTCCCTTGGCAAGAGTTCTAATTAATTCAATCTCTGGTCAAATTAGACGATCGACCTGAATACCAAAGAAGAGATAGTAAGTTATTTATTGCGCAGTTGCATTAGAAGAGGCCATTAATTATCGAGTTGCTTACATATTGGCTCAACAAAGAAGGAAAATGACGTCTCATTTCTTGTTCTAATGCTTCGTCTGTTAGGTAGGGTCTAACCGACCTCAACTCATCATTATATGTGCTGAAAAAAATGAAGCAACCGCCGATTAGTACAATAATATTAGCTTATACTATTACATTGAGATGACCTAAACTCATCATTAATTACTTACCCCTCTAGCTTCTCCACTTCATCCTCGTCGCAATTGAGTAATATATACAACTGAGCAGCCCTTAGCTCTTCGTCATTCAAATATCTCTTCTTCATTTTCCCCGAAGGCTTTTCGGACGCATTGAATACTTTCAGTATTCCATCATTAGATTCTTGATATCCGTCATCGTTTCTCGGAGCCCTCGTTCTATTCGTAGCAACATGAGTTTGAAATACGTCGAGCAGAAGTTTGTAATCTCCTCGAGAATATAGGCTTCGCAAATAGAACCCTCGACCCGAGCCTTGTTTTTTACCTTCCTCTTTAGGTGGTTCAAATGCCGCTCAAACGGGTATATCCACCGATAACCGAAGGCCCACCAACACGTGTCTTGTAGGAAAGATGAATTGGAAAATGCTCCATGGGTCGAAGAATCCAGGAGGAAATACCTTCTCGAGCTTGCACAGTGTTAGCAATATCGTTCTCCTGCTTTTCTAGACGATCGATGAGCAACTTAGTAGAATAAAGATCTCTGAAGAATATGCTAAGCTCGGTCAATGGATCCCAAACAACCTGGGGTAAGAATTCCCGAAATGCAATCGAAATTAACCTCTCCATGAATACGTGATAATCATGGCTCTTCATACCTGTCAGTTTGTTCTCCTTGAGGTCGACGCATCTTCTCAAGTTCGAAACATACTCGTCTGGAAATTTTAGACCTTGAATCCACCTACAAAGTCTTACTTTATCCTCCTTCGCCAGAGAGAAAATTACCTTAGGCTGCTTCAACTTTCCATTCCCGTCCTTTATCAAATGTAATGCAGGACGTCTACATATTTCTTCCAAGTCCAATCTAGCCTTTGGATTGTCTTTCGTCTTCCCCTTTACGTCCATTACAGTATTAATTATGTTGTCAAACACATTCTTCTCGATATACATGACATCAAGGTTATGTCTAATCAGATTGGTGCTCCAATATGGTAGATCCCAGAATATACTCCTCTTCGTCCAGTTATTAGTGCGACCAAATCCGTCACACTTGTAGCCCGTAGCAGGCTCTTCAATAGCACTTGGTAAATCTTTTACCTCTTCCCATATCGTGTATCCGGGCCACCTTGATGGGGGATTAGCCTTCTCCACAACGCCAGCACGAAAATCATTTATGTTCCTCCGGTACGGATGATCCTTCGGCAGGAATTGTCGATGACAATCGAAGAAGCACGGTTTGCCTCCGTATTTCAAACGGAAAGTCTTAGTCGATCCATGCAATACAGACATGAAAGACGACCATGCCTGCTCCATCTAGATAACATACCATAGGCCGAAAAATCGTTGATGGTCCACATAAGTGCTGCCCACATCTGAAAATTTTGTTTTCTAGATACATCGTACGTGTTGGAACCTACTTCCCACATCTGATTCAACTCATCAATCAATGGCTGTAAATACACATCGATGTTTCTTTTCGGATTGTTCAGACCTGGGATAATAACGGTGAGGAACATATACGGAGTCTTTATGCACATCCAAGGAGGTATATTGTACGGAGTGACGATCACAGGCCAACATGAATACTGGAATCCCGAAAGTCCGAATAGGATAAAACCGTCGAAGCAGAGACCCAATCTGAAATATACGAATCAGAAGCAAAATCTGGATACTCTCGATCAAAGTGCTTCCATGCTTCTCCATCAGATGGGTGATCTAACACTCCTTCGGTCTGTTCTCGCTTATGCCAACTCATGTTTTCTGCAGTTTCCTTCACCATAAACAACTGCTGCAACCACGACGTTAACAAAAAGTAGTGCATCGAATCGGTAGGCTTCCTTTCACCGACAGACTTTCCTCTACCACTGCCTTTGTAGCGATCAGCACCACAAAATCTGTAAGTGTCTTCATCCTTGTCGTCTTTGTAGTACAACATGTACCCGTTACGACATGCATTGATTTTCTCGTATCATATCCAGAGCGATCTCACCATCCTCTTAGACCGGTAAAAGTCTTTAGGCAACTTAGCAACCTCAGGCAATATTTCTATAATCAACTCCATAACTCGGTTGTAGCAATCTTGCGACATATTAAAATCGGACTTGATGCTCAACAATCTTGTAACCACCTCCAACGGTGAATGATCCTCACAACCAGGATATAATGGAGTCCTTGCATTCTCCAGCAACTCCATGAACTTTGCAGCATCGACGTTCGGTGCCTCCTCAGGTGTATTATGATTGTCCAGATCGAAACTAGGCTTCGCTGCATCAAAAACCATGTTCACCAACCTATCATCGTAAGCAGCGTAGTTGTGGACATCCACATAAGGCTCATACTCCAATGCTAAAGACATAAGTTCTTCGTGCGCGCTCCCCTGATAGTAATTCGGCGTGAAACCTTCGAGTATAAATGATACGTGACTTCCACTTCTAGATGATATTTTAAGTTGCGACATCTCACACACGGATACTTAATTTTGGTACCGTCCATGTACTGAGGGAACGCCTTGGCAAACTGCAGGAACTGTTGTACACCCTCTATGAATTCATCCCGCATACTGCACATGTCATCAGGATGACGGTTGTACATCCAAGAACAATTCTACAGATCGTAATTCAGATCCATATCCATTTGAGTATAATTCTGTAAGATAGATACATGCACTCGTTGAAACACTTGTAAAAATAATAGGCACATTAATCATGACATATCCTAAACATTGAAATAGAATCCCAACTAATCATGATACAACAAGTAGTAATAGTGTATCACATGACTTGATTATATAACCATAGTGTATCAGAATTGACCACACAGAAGACTTAGCCTAATTAATCTCCATAAAACTAGTAGTAATAATTCCATAATTAATCTCCATAATTAATCTCCATAAAATAAGTACAGCTGATAATAAGTCCATAATTAAGTCCATAAACTCATCTCCATAAAACAAGTACAGCTGGTAATAAGTACTAATAGTCCAACACAAAATATATCCATAAAACTACACTAATGACGACCACGCAGCTCATGCATATGCTCAATGATAACATCACGCAATATCTTTTGATAAGTGGGATCGACGGCAGAAAAGCGCCATTCCATTGCAGGTACTGGATGAATGGAACTCCCGGTCTCACTAGCTACCGGTGCTATTTCCTCCTTAACAGTAGGAGGAGCCACCTCAGCAATCTGTGTTTTCCTCAAACGACGTACCGCTACTCGGGTCATGGGTGCCATCTATTAGATCGATATTCACAGAGATTATAATTGTAACATAAGCAAGCTAACTAAAGGAACCATCATCTCGTTTCAGTGTGTCAGTATCGTGTCAGTGAGTGTGTCGGTGTAATTTTTTTATGTGTGTATGTGTATGTGTGTGTTGGGAGGATGGATTGGTGACATGTGCTTATGTTTGGGTGTGTTGAATTTGAATGACTTAATATTAGCATTTCTGGCATTATTAGGTAGTTCAGGATGGAATACCAAAGCTTAACTTAACTCTTATTAAGTTCATATAATACCTAATTGAAGACACCACTATACTTATGTATGTATATATATATATATATATATATATATATATATATATATATATATATATATATATATATATATATATATATATATATATATATATATAGGGTACATCCTTCACTGCAGAGATAAGCCCCCATCCTTCACAAAAAAAATATATATATATATATATATACACAATATAGGGTACATCCTTCACTGCAGAGATAAGCCCCCATCCTTACTGCTGTTTACCATCTCATGTTGGACTGCTGTCCTAGGGAATAAAAGAAAACCCCTGCCTAATGCACATAGAGGCCAAGCAAAGGCCATTACCTGTAGGGACCTAAGACCCCTGCCTAATTAGTACTCTCCAAACTTGATTCTCTTCCTCATATCAGTTTCAATTTAACTGATACAAAGACCCTCCCCTTAATTCCTGATCCTCTAACATCCTCCAACTGATGCCGACACTCGAGCACTCCCTGTGCAACAGAGCACAAGTGCTCTGCACTAAGAGGATGCCCCTGACACTACCAAGAGGCCCTTGTCACTTTCTCACAGGTTCAGTCCCCATAGCCCCTTGCGTCTGCTCATAGGATACAGCAGTATCACCACTCACCCAATTTTTTGTACGTCCATCTTAAACAACCAGTCCTATTGACTACTTCAAATGCCAATTGGAGACTGACATTCAAATCAGTCGAAGACTGATACTACATCAGTTGAAGACTGATCCCTAATCAGTTTTGGAACTGAACCCAATCAGTCCCAAATCATATCTTAATGTCCCTAGTGGTGGCTCAGTGTATCGTATCAGTGTACGAATATAATATATTGTATCGTGTCAGTGTATCGTGTCATATTCATGTCTATGTCGTGTCTAAACTCAGATAGAATATAGGTTAGGGGTTACCAGATCTTGGGGTTTGTCGAAAGGAGGAGAAGGTCGGCGTAGGTGGTTGAGGAGGAGCTCGCGGAGGGGGGGTCGGTGGATGAGGAGCCTGAAAAGGAAGAGGAGCTTGCGGTGGAGGAGGAGCCCAGAGGAGGAGGAGCTCGCGGAGGAGGGGTCGGTGGATGAGGACCCCGGAGGAGGAGGAGCTCGCGGTGGCGAGGGAAGAAACGGTGGCCTCGAGGGAGGATCAGCGGTCGAGGGGGAGGAGCAGTCGAGGGGGAAGCGGCGGTTGAGGGAGGGAAAAAAATTTAGGGTGAAATTTTTGTATTTGGGATGGGGCTGGTCCCGTGTATATTAAACAGTTAGCAACGTCATTAAATGACGTCGCTAAACGTCGCCAAAATAAAAAAATGTGACCCAATAAATATACGTAGCTAAACGTCGCTGATTACAAAATATAGGGACGTTCAGCGACTTCTCATCGACGTCACTTTCCAACAAATTAATTTTAGTCACTAAACGTCGCTCAACGTCGCTACTTTGTGCAACCAGTGACGTTTTGCGACATATAAAAAGTATGTCGCCAATATCAAAAATATTAGCAACTTCTTAGCGAAGCGTCGCTAATTGCGTCGCTAATTTGACTTATTTTGGTAGTGAATGGAATCTGAGTTATTTGCACTGGCTGCTGCAGCAGAAGAAGCAGAATGGCTTCGGGAGCTCATGTATGATCTTCCAGTGGTTGGTGCGTAGATTCCGACGGTACCGATATACTACGACAACCAGGCAGCTGTAGGGGTAGAATCAAATGATCTCTTTAATGGTAAGAAGAAGACCGTACGATTGAGGCACAGGGCGGTGAATGATCTGATAAAGACTGGATTCATTACCATGATTGATGTTTGGAGTCAAGAAAATCTGGCTAATCCGTTCACCAAAGGTCTCAAGCGCCAGCTGGTCGAGGACACAGCAATTATGATGGGCTTGAATGTCACGCCCCGATCCCGGAGGATCAAAAACTAGCCAGTGGGCGTGATGCCGTACAAGTCTAGATTGCACTTGTACAAGGCAAAACCATTACAGTTCCTGGTATTTCTTAGAAAATGTCGACCACGCAGCAAAACCAAGCAGATAAATTGAAGTCACACAAGATATAAAGAAGTGTATCTCTTTATTGATAATCATAATGGATTAAAAGACTTGCAGCGGAATATAGAGTTTACAACTGATTACAAGACTTTTGAATAGCCAACCGAATGTACACACTTGTCCTTTAGGCTACAACTGAATATACCGACTTCTTTACATTGAACTTGCCAATTTGGCTACAATCTCACTGGTACAACTGAGTTACACTGTTCCATACATTATGTCCCGTATAGCAGAAGGCATCGTCTTGAAAGAAGAGCTTTTGCACACCCATCTGATTCATCGATGCCCAGCACTGATTCATAGGATTTCTCCCAAGCAAACACCTGTTATATTGCCCACAACGTGGGTCAGTACATCATCAATGTACTGGCGAGCGGTGCTGGCCCAACTCACCGAAGAAGACAACACTAAGTAATCATGTTACAGAACATTATTAACAGTGGTCTTTCTCATTACCTTAGGGTCAATTTCATTGTTATAGCCGATAAGAAGTAAAGCATGCAAATCTAATAGCCAACATAATTAAAAGCATTCAGATATCACCCTTTGGTGATTCTTACCTATGGTCGTATAGCCATCCCTGTACATTTATAATACTTACTCTGCCTGCACAAGACATTGTTAGAAACAATATCATGATTCAATATAAATATCACCGTTCAGGTGAATCTTACCAACAGCCGGCATCCTTCCCTGTATTTGAGTAATAACTTACTCTGCCTGCATAAGACATCATTAGCACCAGACCTATCTATATGAAGGTCACTAGCGACACGCCATCTTGGACCGACTTACTGGTGTATAACGCCCTTGCCAGTACAGGTAGCTAGCCCCACTGCAAGTCCTGTATACCGTGCTACTACTTCAACACTGCTACTACTTCAGTATTGGTTCCCCCAGGACGAACCGGGTTCCATGGCCCAGGAATACCGTTCGAGAAACCATCTTGTCGACAAGTTGTCCATGACCATACAACTATATGTAACTTATCTATAAAGAAACATATAATGCATGATAAGGAAAACTGAGTAATTCATCCATCATTCTCATTCATATTGCCATCTTGCCATCTTGCCAACTTGCTAGGGTCTTGGCGTAATCAACATTCTACATCGGCGACGGGATAATAGAATATTGTTACCCAATCCCTTGTACCACATCTTTGATACCATACATCTTTCCAACCAACTCAACGTACTCACCGCCCAATCCTTTAGGACTTAGAATCTGTTTTAGCATACATTCATTCGAATGCAATTCAAGCATACTCACTGCCCAGCTCTTGGGTCTTAACATCTGTTTTTCTATCCATTTATCGAGCCAAAGCTTGATATACTCACCGCCCAAGTATTTGGGACTTTGCCTTCACCTGTCATACAATTCATTGCGACAATTTACAAGCATACAATTTATCTAGCAATACAGCTTACGTTCAGGTGATTATTATTTTTCATTATCTTTCCAAATTTCGTACAAGGTGTTATTGAGCAACTCAACAAGAAACATAGCACACTCATCCTTATTTTAAGCGTGAAGCTAAAGGATCTTTGAAGGGTTCAACACTACTCACATTCATAGGACGATTCCTGCCACGATCGTATAGCCTTCAAAGTGATCCTTCGCATAATCTCAAGTCCAACAAGGCTTCATTGAACCAACCATCAATCATAAGGAATCTTGCGGGTCGGGGCACTACAATATATACCACTCAAAAAAAGTTTCGTCCTCGAAACTTAAAATAAAACTCATCCCCAAAACTTCAACCGACTTTTCATGAAACTTCTCAACGATCAACTTGCACCATTTAATATTTCTCCGCAATCTCTCGAATGATTTCAAGTAATGTATCATCTCGTTACAGCATCCCAATTGATTCAAAATAGTTTACCATCTTAGATCTTTCCTCCGACACTCGTGCAAATCCTTAGCACATGACAATCCTTCCCGTGGCTTCGTTTGAATTCAGCATATCACTTAGTTGGAATCATACACATATTTTAGGCGTCCCCGAAATACATGCACTTCAGCCAAGTTCAGTGATAGAGAAAGCGAACGAGCTACGGTGTAACTTTCTTTCCGAATATCAGTAATTCTTTTTTAGCATCTCGTATAATCCCACTTGTTTATTCAATATCCCAACCAACTAATAACACAATAGATGTTACCAATTCCAACTCAAGAAATTTTCCTCAACCGATCTGACATTTCCAAAATATTTAGACTTAGATATATCAAGTATTCCTTTCAAGTTCATTGTCATCCATGCCACCAAAGTTGATAAATCCTATTGCCACATTTTATTTTGATACCCCGATTCTCGTCGATCAAATCTTGTACTCATCATTGTTCGCATCCATACACTTTGTTTGCAACTCATAACTTTTTCGATCATGATCCATCTTCCAAGTCGTACCATCCTTCAAATTGTACCATCATTCCATTCCAGTGACAATTCTCGCTGTACTCCAATATTTTCTTGTATTGATTAGGTCAACATATTATTCTCTCGCATAAGCAACTCTCATATCCAACAACATTAATCCCGAGGGTCATTCCTATTCACATTCGCTCTTGTCGATCTCGGCTACATGTGTTATCCAATTCCGTCGTTACACTTATTCTCAATTCTGATCCGATCAATAAAATTATTCCAACTGTCTCAAGGCACTACCATCCATTTACACAGCTCAATATTAATCAACCAATCCAACCAACTTTAGCAATTTCCAGGATTCTAACAAAGGCAACCAAATTTCGAAACCAACATGATCCGTCATCCCATCCAATATTATAACATCAAAATTTCCAATCTTCATTCCATTCCTAAGTTTACTTTCCGACACATCTTACTCATTCCGACTATACTCATGCAACATCAATAGGGATATCCTACGGTTTTTCAACAGTCAACTTAGCATTCAGTCAAGTCTCTATGGTCAGCTAATCTAAGCTAAACCAAACATTCAGCTAGCTCATATGAGATGAGTAGCTATTAGGGACATACTTATCTCTTATCTTAGAGGCAACCAATTCTCATCATAGGGGCAACTCTATGGTCTGACCAACTTAGGGACATGGCATACCACCCCAATCTTATGAACTTATTCCCAATATGAACAACTGAAGGACATAGCCAACCAATCTAAAACTTAAGCAACCAACCAACATTCTAGGCAACCAACCGACACTCTAGGCAACCAACCGACATTCTAGGCAACCAACCAACATTCTAGGCAACCAACCAACACTCTAGGCAACCAACCGACATTCTAGGGTCAAGTCTTTCTACCTGTACTCATACTCGGGTGATACCCAACGAAGTCTCATTCTAGACTTACCCGCAACCGACAAAATCTATCCGACAATCCTTATGGTCACTTCCGAAGCTATCATATAAAACTTATCAATCGAATATTCAAACTTTCAATTTCTACTTGCATAGACATAACATCAGTTGTTCAATCTGACTTGCATCCTCATATCGTACTCAAATTGTCTATTAAATCGGGTCAACTATTCCGAGTCATCATCCGACATTGCTATCTTAATAGTTTATCACTTACGATCTCTTCCTACGGTCTCTTCGCGACATACTCATTTCCTACATTTTTAGATCATCGATACGGTTCGTACTCTCTTAACCAACAAAATAAGGCAACTACATAATCATATTTCTTTCGAGGCATCATTTATAAATTTTCTAGCACCCAAGACGGTCATCTCTTAGCAATTCACGTTAACCATCAATATTTATTTTGTATCATCTCCTTGTGATTCCATAAGAAGATTTACTATTCATGCACCGATCCAATCTCTATAGCACCAATCATCTAGCATTCGCATATTGGTCATCTTAATGGATATAACATAACTCATTAGCTAAGTCATAATCCAACAATTCTATATTCCATCCAAACTTGTTATTCAAGCGATAACATCATCTACCGACAGGGTCTATTACATATCGCTACACCTCGATACTTATTTGTATCCCAGCCATTCGACTCTCGTAAGGGACATCTACTCTTTCATGCATCAAGTGACAAGTACTCATTCTCTGTGCCTCAAACTAGTCAAGGGTCATAACTTGTTAATTCGGGACATCAATTTCTCTCAAGCACACTGCACCACGTGCTACGATCATCTATTCCTCAATCCCATTCTCAATCTTTTCGGTCGTTGATGTAACTCTCTCTACATCGTCTAAGTCATTCGCACATCCCGATAAGTGCCTAACATTACCATCAATTCTATCGATATCCAGCATGTAATTTCTTTTACTCAATTCCAACATCGTTCAATATTCGGTCCATAGCTATTCTCGCAAAATCTTTCGATAGCAACACTACACCATCGTTACTAAGCCTACCATCCTCCTTATCCAACTGATCCAAGTCTTCGCCTGAATCTGAAATTTGTTTTCTTCCCAACCAAGGCATTCATTTCATATTCTCAATTCTCTTATTACCCAACATAATGCTAACTGACAAGGTCTAGCGATGGTTCACCCGAACACATTAAAATCTCGCAACGGGTCATCCGAACTTAATCATCAAGGGACATTCCTAGCCGTCATGTATCAATCGGAAGCTCAGCTACGATTCGATACCACCCAATACCTTATAGATAAAGCAATCACAAAATCATAAACACATTAAGGGTCAAGGGACATCTTATCACGACGAGTGTATATGTAATATACCACTCAAAGCTCAAGCCATTCTCGACATAATACTCCCTCACACCAAACCAACGTCCAACATGGACTATCCATCCGGCAGTGGTTATGCTGACCACAAATACCGACTCAAGATTCTATCGATTCCTATTCACTGAAATCCATGCACATTCTGTTCCAACATACCAAGCCATCACCCACTGTCAATTGCTGCATAACAATCGATTTCATGAATCCCACACATAGAACATCCAACATACATCACAAACTTATTACAGCATCACATCATTGTTATTCGTTTTGGTATCTTTTTAAAAATTCAACAAAACACACATATCACAGCCCACATATTTAGACTTATTGTATGAAACATCCAGTGAGCAGCTAGGAGGATCAACGAACTTTCAGTCAAGGGAACAACTTAGAATAGTTTGGAAGCAACACGAAATAATCGCAGAAGCACTATGAGACATCATAGAGGCAACTTTGATTTCATCGCGGAAGCAACTTTGAGTATTCGCGGAAGCAACTTTGATTCACCGCGGGAGCAATTTTGAATAATCGCAGAAGGAATCTTTGAATCATCGCAAAAACAGCTTAGAATCATCTTAGTAGAAACGTTCATTTGAAACAATTGAATAAGAATCAAGGACGTAAAGCCGTGCTCTGATACCATTATGTCACGCCCCGATCCCGGAGGATCGAAAACTAGCCACTGGGCGTGATGCCGTACAAGTCTAGATTGCACTTGTACAAGGCAAAACTATTACAGTTCCCGGTATTTCTTAGAAAATGTCGACCACGCAGCAAAACCAAGCAGATAAATTGAAGTCACACAAGATATGAAGAAGTTTATCTCTTTATTGATAATCATAATGGATTACAAGACTTGCAGCAGAATATAGAGTTTACAACTGATTACAAGACTTTTGAATAGCTAACCGAATGTATACACTTGCCCTTTAGGCTATAACTGAATATACCGACTTCTATACATTGAACTTGCCAATTTGGCTACAATCTCACTGGTACAACTGAGTTACACTGTTCCATACATTATGTCCCGTATAGCAGAAGGCATCGTCTTGAAAGAAGAGCTTCTGCACACCCATCCGATTCATCGATGCCAAGCACTGATTCACAGGATTTCCCTCAAGCAAATACCTATTATATTGCCCACAACGTGGGTCAGTACATCATCAATGTACTGGCGAGGTGCTGGCCCAACTCACCGAAGAAGACAACGCTAAGTAATCATGTTACAAAACATTATTAACAGTGGTCTTTCTCATTGCCTTAGGGTCAATTTCATTGTTATAGCCGACAAGAAGTAAAGCATGCAAATCTTATAGCCAACATAATTAAAAGCATTCAGATATCATCCTTTGGTGATTCTTACCTATGGTCGTATAGCCATCCCTGTACATTTATAATACTTACTCTGCCTGCACAATACATTGTTAGAAACAATATCATGATTCAATATAAATATCACCGTTCATGTGAATCTTACCAACAGCCAGCATCCTTTCCTGTATTTGAGTAATAACTTACTCTGCATGCATAAGACATCATTAGTACTAGACCTATCTATATGAAGGTCACTGGCGATACGCCATCTTGGACCGACTTACTGGTATACAACGCCCTTGCCAGTGCAGGTGGCTAGCCCCACTGCAAGTCCTGTATACCGTGCTACTACTTCAGCACTGCTACTACTTCATCATTGGTTCCCCCAGGACGAACCGGGTTCCATGGCCCAGGAATACCGTTCGAAAAACCACCTTGTCGACAAGTTGTCCATGACCATGCAACTATATACAACTTATCTATAAAGAAACATATAATGCATGATAAGGAAAACTAAGTAATTCATCCATCATTCTCATTCATATTGCCATCTTGCCAGGGTCTTGGCGTAATCAACATTCTACATCGGCGACGGAATAATAGAATGTTGTTACCCAATCCCTTGTACCACATCTTTGATACCATACATCTTTCCAACCAACTCAAGGTACTCACCGCCCAATCCTTTGGGACTTAGCATCTGTTTTAGCATACATTCATTCGAATGCAATTCAAGCATACTCACTGCCCAGCTCTTGGGTCTTAACATTTGTTTTGCCATCTATTCATCGAGCCAAAGCTCGATATACTCACCGCCCAAGTATTTGGAACTTTGCCTTCACCTGTCATGCAATTCATTGCGACAATGTACAAGCATATAATTTATCTAGCAATACAGCTTACGTTCAGGTGATTATTATCTTTCATTATCTTTCCAAATTCCATGTAAGGTGTTATTGAGCAACTCAACAAGAAACATAGCATACTCATCCTTATTTTAAGCGTGAAGCTAAAGGATCTTTGAAGGGTTCAATACTACTCACATTCATACGATTCCCGCCACGATCGTATAGCCTTCCAAGCGATCCTTCGCATAATCCCAAGTCCAACAAGGCTTCATTGAACCAACCATCAATCATAAGGTATCTTGCGGGTCGGGAAACTACATTGAAGACGATGTGATGTTCTGTCTTTGTAATTCTACCATAAAGTTTTATGCTATTAGTTCAAAGAGAAATCTATTAGGCATCTAATTTTTGGTTCAATGAAGGACCACTGACGGAGACAATATCTGAAACAGTAGATAGTCCTTTGAGACACTGAGGGGTTACGGACTCATAACCACTGTTGTCTACTATCTATTTTCTTAACAGAACAAGTCCTGTGGGAGGATGGCTTAGACGCCTTAATGAGTTCTCAGGCATTTCGAATGTCTGGTGTGCTCTATAGGAAGCACGGTAGCACAACACTACAAAGGAGCGTAAGGTTTCCATGCTACAGTGGCGTGACACCACCAAGAGGTTCCTCGGTAAGGATAATACCTCGGCTTTGTGAGCCATCTCACAGCGGCGTAGCACCGCATATAGGCAGGTAGCCTAATGTTATAGAATAAAGAGTGGTAGTCAGCACTACAAAGAGGACGGTGACCTTATGTTACATTAGTGTGACACCACCAAGAGGTACCTAGAGTGGGTAAAACCTCCGCTACGTGAGCCATGTCATAGCGGCATAACACCGCAAGGAAGCGCAAGGCTTCATGCTGGGTTGTTTGGCACTATAAAGAGGCTGGGACCTCATGCTACAGTGGCATGACACCACGATGAGGTGTAGCCTCGACTTTGGGCCATGTCATAGCGGGGTAGCACCACAAGGAAGCGCAAGGCTTCATGCCAAAGGACTCTTTAACAGAACTCACCTAGAATATATAAAAAGAGATTCAGGCCGTCTCTTCAGGGTAAACTTGTAGACGCCCAAGATACATACACCGAAACCAGGCATGCACAGGGCCTTTAATGTGCAACCGAAAGCACAGCTGATGTCATTAAGTGAGTAGAAAAAATTGCAGTCATGGTGCAGAATTTAAGGCTTAGTTCATTCTTGTATCATACTGTTATTTGACCCATGCGGAAAGATTCAAGTCGTCAGCGACATCTCTCCTAATGTATGATGGACAGTCACTGTGAGGAACGCTTAACCCATATATTGAGATATGTAGGGGATTGTTGGTGTTTTTGCCTTTATACTAGGAAAGATAGTCCCACATCGGCTATACCAAATGGTGAGTATCTCAATATAATGCATTACTTGTGTTGAGGTGTGCACATGAGGTATGGTAGGGCACAAGTGTGTGCCATGTGGGAGTATTTCCTAGAAGGAAAAAGAATTAATTCCAACAAGGATGCAAGTTAATTTTTGTTGTGCGGACTCGAACTCGGACACAGACTCCAGGTTGTCTCGTGTATGCACGGAAGTGTTCAGAGGGTAGGCGTGGACTGGCACACTACTATGCTAATTGTGGGATGATCTAAAATATCAAACTCTATTTTTGAGTATTGATATTTTAGTCCCACATCGAATATGAGAAAAGGTGAAGTCTCATTCCACTCTATAAATAGAGCCCCTTGGCCTCCCTTGGAAGATGTACCAAAAAGAGAGTTAAGGGAATCCGTAAAGTCCAGGAAACCCGTTCAAGTCTCAAATAGTGACTTACGAGCGTTCCAGAAGTTCCTCGTGAACTTGCTGGTTCCTGGAAGCAGATCGTGGTGGGGCGAATCTTGCTTTGAGCAACGGTCATCTTAATCACCCTAGCAAGAACCTTTCCTCTTCTTCTTTCTTCTTTCTTCTCCTTTCTCTGGGTTGTAACTCAGTTCTGTCCGTCAGCAACTGCGATTGCGAGGAAGAACGTGAGATTTATTTTTTGATTATTGCTGCTTTTGTAATCAGATTTATATTATAGTGTTCCTCATGGATCTCGAGAATAATTAGAAGGAGAACGTTTGTTTGAACCTCTAATCTCGACATCTAGTTCTACCATCTTTGATCAAGCCCCGGGACTTATATATATATATATATATATATATATATATATATATATATATATATATATATATATATATATATATATATGAACATGTAATTGTGTTACAAACTCCTGGTCTAAAGGCCTAAAAACTCTGCCAGAAGGTCGGCACACGTACTTGTAACCGCATCTGACCCGGCCCGAACGTCCGCAACAACCTCTTGGGAGGATGTGCCTCACACTATGTGTTTGTGTGTGTGTGTGTGCGCGCGTACGTGTGATCGAGAGCCCTGCGTCCCTTCGCCGTTGGATCGTGCTGTATCGCGTGGGGCCCGCGCGGGCCTCTCTCTATCGATGGTTCAGGGGGTCGGAACTTTGGCGGGGCTCCATTGACAGGTCTTTTGATCCGCGCATATATATATATATATATATATATATATATATATATATATATATATATATATATATATATTTTATATATATATAATTTTTTTATATATATTTTATATATATATATATATATATATATATATATATATATATATATATATATATATATATATATATATATATATATATATATTTTATATATATAATTTTTTATATATATTTATATATATATATATATATATATATATATATATTATATATATATATATATATATATATATATATATATATATATATATATATATAATTTTTTATATATATTTTATATATATATATATATATATATATATATATATATATATATATATAATCGTTCGGTTTGGTATTTTTGGTATGGTATTATATTCAAACCACTACCGTTACCATTATACCATATTTTAGTCGGTTCTGCAATTCACTATCGGTTCATAATTTTGGTTCAATTTTTTAGAATATTTTTAATCGGCATTCTGTCGATTTTTCAATAGCGGTCGATATTTGCTCACCCCTTTGTAGTATATGACATGGTAACTGACATAGAAAATTTTAACATTAAATTTAATATTAATATTAAATTTAACATTAAATTAAAATTAAAATTAACCTTAACATTAAATATTAATATTAATATCAATATTAGTATTAATATTGACATTAAAATTTTGGATAATTAATTTTTTGTGTTGAAATTTGTCGCATAATAGGAGATGGTATTATCCAAATATTTTGGTAGCACAATTGTCCTTTTCTCCGGCTTGAATTTGCCTGTTGTTTCGTGTCGGGATCCGTTGCTGGTTTGCTACCACAAGACCCCATCCCAAGGAAAAAAAAAGAAGCAATTGCATGATTAAAATCCTTAAAATTATACTAAATAGGATATGAGGTCAGGGTGTAATTCGGGCCAAACCGGACCGGCCCGCAGCTATTCCAACCCGGCCCAACCGGGCGTGGTCCGGGCCCAGCCCGGACCGGTTCAAGTAGCGGGCCGGGCCTGGCCCGACCCGGTTTAATTGCAGCAGACCCAGCCCGGTCCAGTGACCGGGTCTGGGTAGGGCTGGGTCGGTTCGGGCCGGTTCGTGGGCGGGCTTGGGCGAGCCGGGTTCGGGCCGGTCCGGTTTAAGTTGGTTTTTTCCCATTTTTTTTTCTTTTTCTTGGATTTTCACATTTTCTTTCAACTTTTATATTATTTTAATTTATTTTATTTTAATCATTTTAACTTTTTTTTTAATTAAATTTTGTTTTATTTTTTTCTCATCTTTTATCCGGACTTGGGACCGGCAAGACCAGCTTTGCTTGTTATAGGCAGAGTTAAAAAAAAATTATTTTTAAGTTTTTGTGTTTTAAATTTTTAAAGTTTTTAAGTTTTACTTTTAAAGTTATATGTTAAATTTTAAAGTTTTAAAGTTAAATTTTAAGTTTTAAAGTTTTAAAGTTAAATTTTAAGTTTTAAAGTTTGTTTTTTAAAGTTTAGTTTTAAAGTTTTTAAAGTTTAAAGTATTTTTTCAAAGTTTTAAAGTTTTTAATAAAGTTTTTAAATTTTTTTAAAGTTTCAGAGTTTAAAAGTTTTTAAAGTTTTTTCTAAAGTTTTTTCTAAAGTTTTTAAAGTTTTTTTTTTGAAGTTTGAAAGTTTAAAGTTTGAATATTATTTTTGGAGGGTCATACCTTAGACTTGAGTCATTCTTCTTGCTCCTCCTCCTCGGTTGTAGAAGCTTCACCCAATACAAGCGATCCGAGGTCCAGCTCATTGATGTCATAAGCTTCATCCCTCTTGTTTTGGGTTCTTTTTTCTGCTAAAATTTAATCTTGAACGCAAACACAAGCTTCCAAGATATCCGGCTTCAATCGGCTCCTCTTTAGGCTCAACATCCTTGATCCTACACTAAAATAAGATCCGATGCTACCGTGGACACCGACACCATTAGCAGATCACGTGCAATTGTAGATAGTGTAGGAAATCTTTTGTCGTGTTTTTTTCCACCATTCTAAAATGGTGAAGTGATTTGAAGATTCCTCTTCTTCTTCATAAGAACTTAAATACAAAGATGTACAACTCTTGAGTGGGTTGGGAAGATTGTTTCTGTTTTTCGTTTTTAATAAACGACTGGCGTGGTCCCCTCTTCCATTTGTATATACGGGAATATTTCTTGCATTGGGCCCCGTACGGAACTGGTTCACCTTTTTGATATAAAACAAGTGAGCCATCAGGTTTAGTTTCATTAAGAAGAATAAAAAATTTCCAAACTTTTGCTTTTTTGCTTTCTCTTTACAACATTTGGTACATTGCTACCAATTTCAGGAGGGGAACCAACTAAATCGTTAGGAATAAGATTTTTCTCAAAAAAAAAGAATTGTAAATTTCCAAAACATAGCTTGGTTTGAACCTTTTTCGGCCATTTTAAAAAGACAAACAAAAATATATAAAGGATTATAAAGACGGAGGATACCCAAAAAATAATAAAAAATTTGTTTTTCGCAAAAAACTAGAGAGATGGAGGAAAGAAAACTATTTCGTAAATGTAAATTAAAAAAATAAACAATTAGAAAGAGGAAGTCGTAGATCGTCGAAATTGCTTGATCGGGAAGTCGTAGATCGCCGAAATTTAGAGCACAACTTTCTTGAAATCTTCTTGTGATTTGGAATTTTTTTTTTTTAAATTTTAGAATGATTGAATTGTTTGTGTTTGAAATGAAAATTTCATGACAATTTTATATGATTTTTTGGAAGCCAAATGACCCCATACCATCAAAATAGAGTTGTTGTAAAGAATTTTTGGTCATTTTGGTCAAAAAGACCAAAATACCCCCTATAACGGTCATAAAACGGTCACAAAATGAGGTATTTTGGTAAAAGGGGCCCAATGATTCAAAGAAACTTTTTTTGCAAAATCCGGTTCAGCCGGCCGGACCGGGCCGGGCTTGGGCTCAGACGGGCCTGACCGGGCCTAATGTTGCAATTTAAAAAAAAAAAAATTCAAACCGGTCCGGACCAGGTCAGGCTTGGGCTCGGACGAGTGAATCCAGTCCGAATCAGATTTTTATATGGGCTGGCTCGGGCCGGGCTAGGAGCGGACTTTGGTGGGCCGGGCCTGCTGCGGGTTCCCGCGGGTTCAGGTTTAACCGGCCCATGTTACACCCTGAGGTTTTGTTTTGATGCTGCGACTCCATCACTGATTACGTCAGGCGTTAGCTATGACGCATGGGCTTACTTCAGTCATCTTTGACTGATTCCGGAGACCCCACGATTAATAATCTAGGGACGACCTGTCGTTGGTTGGAGCACTGGAGTCGCAGCATCAAAACAAAACCTGGCGGCTGAAACCGTAACAAGCCACCTCGCGGGCGGCGACGGGACATCCGCCCTCGAGACCCCACCAAATTATAGATAGTACTCATTCTGTAGTATACAAACTCGGAACTTTCAATCCCATCCCACTTCTTCCTGACCAACAAATCAAACTGTTATATATAGTCGGTCTTTCCAGAGGAATGATCCATAGGTGCTACTTCATCTCAACCCGTTACAATCCGGCGACTCAACCAAAAAAAAGAAGAAGTATGCAGCTCAAGGAATCAGTAGTACTTTTTCCATCGGTGGGAATGGGCCACATTATTCCCATGGTCGAGCTCGCCAAGCTCTTCATCGGCCAAGGTTTCTCCGTCACCATCGTCGTCGTCGAGCCTCCAGTCGACGTTTCCATCACCAACGCCCCCTTCATCTCCCGCGTATCGTCCGAGTATCCATCCATCTCCTTCCACCGCCTCCCCAAAGTCGTCTCTCCAGCCGCCTCCAGGCCTCCCGTGGTCGTCCACTTTGAAACCCTCCGTCTCGCGTGCCCCCACCTCCTCGACTTCCTCAAGACGATTAGGTCGACCTCCAACGTCCGCGCGCTCGTGCTCGACATGTTCTGCACGTCCGCCCTGGATGTCGCTGACGAGCTAGGCCTTCCCTCGTACTTCTTCTTCGCCAGCGGCGCTTCCGCCCTTGCCGCCTTCCTCTTGTTACCGACTCTCCAGTCCAAGCTAGACGGCAACTTCAGAGACCTCGGCAGCAGCCCGGTACACTTCCCGGGACTTCCTCCGGTCCCGGCTTCTGACCTGCTAATCCATATACAGGAGCGTGGCGAGGCCAACGACGCGATCATGTTCCACTTCAAGCGCCTTCCCAAAGCCAAGGGGATCATGATTAACACGATGGAGTGGTTGGAGAAGAGAGCGGTTGAGGCTCTTGCCAACGAGGACTGTCTCCCAGATCGATCCATGCCTCCTGTCTACTGCATCGGACCGTTGGTTGCGAACGGAAGCAACGGAGGAGAAGGAGAAGGAGAGAGGCACAGGTGTCTGGCGTGGCTGGACGCGCAACCGGAAAAGAGCGTGGTGTTTTTGTGCTTCGGGAGCATGGGCTCGTTCTCTGCGGAGCAGGTGAAGGAGATGGCCATCGGGCTGGAGCGAAGCGGGCAGCAGTTCCTCTGGGTGGTGCGTAGCCCTCCGCCGAAGGACGATCCTGCAGCCCGACCTGGCGCGAGGCCTGAGCCGGATTTAGAAGCTCTACTTCCAGAGGGGTTCTTGGAGCGGACGAGAGGGAAGGGTATGGTGGTGAAGTCGTGGGCACCGCAAGCTGCGGTTCTGGCGCACAGGTCGGTGGGAGGGTTCGTGAGCCACTGTGGGTGGAACTCGACACTGGAAGCAGTGAGCTCTGGGGTGCCAATCATAGCGTGGCCTCTTTACGCGGAGCAACGGATGAACAAGGTGTTTCTAGTGGAGGAAGCGAAGCTGGCGGTTGCGATGGAGTGGTGCGATAAGGACGTTGTAAGCGCGGAGGAGGTGGAGAAGAAGATCAGGCGGCTGATGGAATCAGAGGACGGAAAGGCCATGAAGGACAGGGCCGTCGAAGCCAAAGAGAAGGCGGTGGCGGCATGGAAGGAAGATGGGTCGTCGTCTCTGGCGTGGCTGGAACTTGTGAGGGCTGTGAGGAGGGGTGCTTGATCATTAATCACAATTTGAAGTGCTGGCGCATGCTCCCAATCTCATCGATATTCCGATCCTCTTCTGCTTGTTTATTTCACTCAGTCTATGTTAAATTTTAGGGTCCGACTATTGGCACCCCACTCATTTCTAAGTACACCCCAAAATTAAATAAATAAATAAAAAAACCTAAAAGTTCTATTCTACCTCCCGCTGAGTACACCCCACTCTCTTCCCTCCCCCCTCCTCCTCCTCCCCGCCGCCTCTTCTCCTCCTCCGACCAGTCCCCCTCCTCCTCCCCGCCGCCTCTCCTCCCCCTCCGACCAGTCCCCCTCCTCCTCCCGCCGCCTCTCCTCCCCCTCCGCCGCATCTCCTCCAACCCCCCCCCCCCCGCATCTCCTCCCTCCCCCCTCCTCCTCCTCCCCGCCGCCTCCTTCTCCTCCTCCTCCCCGCCGCCTCCTCCTCCTCCGACCCCCCCCCCCCCCCCCGGCTCCTCCTCCTCCGTTCGAATTTTTTTTTGGGTCGCGGTCGTCGGGGATCGGAGAGGGGGAAGAGGAGGAGGAGGAGGCGGGTCGGGATGAGGGGGGGTCGGAGGATGAGGAGGAGCCGGGGGGGGGGGGGGAGGGTCGGAGGAGGAGGAGGAGGAGGAGGCGGCGGGTCGGGATGAGGGTGGGGGGGTCGGAGGAGATGCGGCGGAGGGGGGGGGACTGGTCAGAGGGGGAGGAGAGGCGGCGGGGAGGAGGAGGGGAACTGGTCGGAGGAGGAGGAGAGGCGGCGGGGAGGAGGAGGAGGGGGGAGGGAGGAGAGTGGGGTGTACTCAGCGGGGGTAGAATAGGACTTTTAGATTTTTTTTTTTTTTATTTAATTTTGGGATGTACTTAGAAATGGGTGGGGTGCCAATAGTCGGACCCTTATATATATTGACTCCGATTTCTCTTATTTAACTTTTCTTTGTGTAACCCCAAACCCCACATAAACCTGCTTATTTTTTCCCTCAATCCAAGCAGACGTTTGCCAAGAAGCAAATTTCAGATATAAAATTTAGGGTCCGACTATTGGCACCCCACCCATTTCTAAGTACATCCCAAAATTAAATAAAAAAAAAAAAAAAAAACCTAAAAGTCCTATTCTACCCCCGCTGAGTACACCCCACTCTCCTCCCTCTCCCCTCCTCCTCCTCCCCGCCGCCTCTCCTCCTCCTCCAACCAGTCCCCCTCCTCCTCCCAGCCGCCTCTCCTCCCCCTCCGACCAGTCCCCCCCCCCCCTCCGCCGCATCTCCTCCGACCCCCCCCACCCTCATCCCGACCCGCCGCCTCCTCCTCCTCCTCCTCCTCCGACCCTCCCCCCCCGGCTCCTCCTCCTCCTCCGACCCCCCCTCATCCCGACCCGCCTCCTCCTCCTCCTCCTCCTCCTCTTCCCCCTCTCCGATCCCCGACGACCGCGACCCAAAAAAAAATTCGAACGGAGGAGGAGGAGCCGGGGGGGGGGGGGGGTCGGAGGAGGAGGAGGCGGCGGGGAGGAGGAGGAGAAGGAGGCGGCGGGGAGGAGGAGGAGGGGGGAGGGAGGAGATGCGGGGGGGGTCGGAGGAGATGCGGCGGAGGGGGAGGAGAGGCGGCGGGAGGAGGAGGGGGACTGGTCGGAGGGGGAGGAGAGGCGGCGGGGAGGAGGAGGGGGACTGGTCGGAGGAGGAGGAGAGGCGGCGGGGAGGAGGAGGAGGGGGGAGGGAGGAGAGTGGAGTGTACTCAGCGAGGGGTAGAATAGAACTTTTAGATTTTTTTTATTTATTTATTTAATTTTGGGGTGTACTTAGAAATGAGTGGGGTGCCAATAGTCGGACCCTATATATAATCTTACTTATATTGACTCACTTTTTCTCTAAATTTTGGAACTTTTTCAAAAAATCGATTTTCTTAATTATAACTTTTCAGAGGGAAAAAAAAGATTTTTTTCCCCCTTTGGCGAACCAAAGGAGTAAGTGTCAAAGAATATCTTGGTTAAGTAGTACTTGGACATAATTTGACTTGATGACAACAGTCTGTTTCTCCCCAGTAATAAATCAGCATGCGACCTCTGTCGAGTCCTGAAACAGCATCTCTGATATAATTTACAATAGTACTTGCTCAAGGGAGCTAAATTAAAACTAATAAGTAAACAATCTCTCTGATAAAATCTACACACATAGTCTAGTCCAATATGACATGCTATAATAAAGCATCGACATATTTAAGGAGAAAGAAATACATAATTATAAGCAAGTCCCTAGACAATATAAAATTTATGTAACATGTACACATGCATGATAATAGAGCTATCGGAAACACATATCATAATAATTCATTCTAATTAATGTAACACACATGCATGATAATAGTTAATATGAAGATCTATGTTGAGTAAGATCAAAGAGCAGATATATAGCAAAGCATGATTCAAAAAAAAACGTAATTATAAGTGATTGAACTTGGTACTCAGGGCGGAACCAGAAAGTCGAACTGGGATGGGCTGGAGTGGATTCGGGTGGGTTAGACATAGACTGGCTCACATGAAAATACAAAAATAAAATAAAATAAAATAAATAATACATGAAAAAAAATTCTTTTTTTGGGGGGTGGGCTTCGGCCCAACCCAGCCCTCGCCATTGTTGGTACTAGTATGATTGCATGCAGTCCTGAATAAACATTGACAAGTATTAGAGTTTAAAATTTACATGAAAAGAAATCATTATTACTATACTGCTAGTATTAATAACAAATGATGTATGCAGGTCGTAAACATGTCACAATTTTACAAAGGTAATAGTGCAATTTTCATGATGAACTAATTTTCAAGAAAGTAGATATAGCATGTATATAATATATGATATAATAGCTCTTTTATCTGGGCTAAAATACCTCATGCAAATATTTGATAACGATCAAAATTCATAAGTTAAGCACGGTAAGTATTTCTGAATAATGTTTAATTGGCTGACTTTTGTAACCTTCAAAACATACATCACATTAGTTATAACTTTGAACCAACTACAAACACATCAACTAACTACAAACTAAGGTTTGCGACCGATCCGTATTGGCATTGGTCAGATCATATCAGTTTTAGACTTGAATAATTACTGAAAGAAATTATCAAAAGAAATTATCAAGGTCGGTCGCTTTGGGATTTCAAATTGTTGTTCCCTTTTTCTTTTTGTTATTTTTGTCACGTCCTGACTCGCCGTAATGTTCGTTCTCATATCGATCCAACCGAATTGATCGTCCTTGCTGGGACGTGATCCGTGCGAGTCTGGAGTTGTACTCGTACAAGACAAGATGATTCAATTTTAAAATAGTTATCTCAATTCAAATATTCGCAACGGAAGAAAACAGAGTCATATTAAAGTTATACAAAGTATATGAAACAATCTTTTTATTTAATAAGCAGCGGAATACAAATGCTCTTAATAGCCCCAAGTGAATTATGCGAAATTGGCTTACAACACTCATTATCTCTCTAGTCCACAATGGATCCCGACGTTCCATACATCATGTCTTCTATATTTCGGCCACGTCTTCATGTCGAACACCTTTATGTTGCAAGCCCGAACCCGATGCCTCAACACGTCGAAGTCGCTTCAGTACATAGGAGGTTGGGGTATCAGTACACATCTCATACTGTCACTGCTAAAATCTGCTCCATTAGCGACGTAAATTTAGCGACGTTACACTACCAAAATAAGTCATAATGGCGACGAAATTAGCGACTCCAGATAAATACGTCGCTAAGTTTTGTGCTTTTAGCGACGTTTTATATATACGTCGCTGAACGTCACTATCAGCGACGTTTGAGCAACAGTTAGCGACACCATTTATGTTTTAGACAACTGATGTCGCATACTAGTCGTAAAACGTCGCTGTTTTTTTTTATTCAGCGACGTTTAGCGACGCCACTTTTATGACGTCGCCAGGTTTTAATAAATAGCGACGGTTAGCGACGTCTTTAAATGACGTCGCTAAAACGTTTCATATAGGGTTCTGGTCCGATCGATTTTTCATTTTTCCACCCAAAATTTTCTAATCTCCCGCTCGCGGCGACCCCCTGCCCGACGACCCCATTCCTCCGACGACTCACTCCCTCCGACGACCACCCGACCAGTCTCCTCCGCCGCTGCACAAGCCCCGGCGACCCCGACCCAACCCCAACGCTGTGTCGGTAAACCCTAACCCTATCTACCTTTTTCTGATGCGACACAGACACGACCAGACACGACCAGACACGACCAGACCTAATCCTTTGACACTTTGACACTTTGATACTTTGACACTTTGACTTATGTCAGAGCTAATCGTCGAGCTTGGGTCCCCATGGACCTATGCATCAATTGGGGGTTCGAATACCAGAGCTCGTGTCTAGGGCTGCAAATGAGCCAAGACATTTGCGAGCTGCTCGAAGCTCGGCTCGATAAAAGCTCGTTTGAGCTCGGTTCGTTTAGTAAACAAGCCGAGCTCAAGCTTCGTTTTCGAGCTCGTTTAATAAATGAGCCAAGCTCAAGCTTAGAAGTACTCAGCTCATTCGAGCTCGCAAGCTGACTCGTTTATGAGCTTGCGAGCTGGGTCGTTTAGAAGCTCGTTTAGGAGCTTGTTTAGAAGCTCGTTTGTTTGTTGAATTCTAATTTTATGTATGTTTATATAATGATATGGTTGTGTGCTTTATACATTTATATGTCCTTAATAATTGATATGAAGGAACTTTTTTAATTAAATTTTTATAAATAAATTGTTAAATTACAGGTACTTGAATTCAAGCGTAACTAGATTGAAATCGAGCTCATTAAGCTTGAAATAAAGGTGAACAAGCTTGAAATCAAGCTTAATGAGCTTGATTTGAGCTTATCGAGCTTGTTTATCAAGCTTGAATCAAGCTTGCTTATCAAGCCAAGCTCGAGCTCAAACCAAGCCAAGCTCAAGCTTAATATAAACAAGCTCAAGCTCTAAAATAAAAAATTTATCAAGCTTGAGCTCGAGCTCGAACTCGATTAATTCTAGTCAAGCCAAGCTCAAGCTTACAAAAGCTTGGCTCGGCTTGGCTCGTTTGCAGCCCTACTCATGTCCCTAGCTAAGGTATTGTTACAAGTGTAAGGTTCAGGTGTTAAGTAATTATTCAGTCCCTTAAATAGCATCCATCACATGTTCATTACTACTGTGCAGTCCACTCCTATGGTTGTAACAATTTCTATTGATGTTAGTATCAGTCGAAGGAAGATGAATGGCTCAGGTTAGAAGTGGGTATTGGTTTAGCCCGGGTCCTGTACTGCCTATGAGGACAGTCCCTGTCACAATTGGGTATCAATCCACTTACATGAATCTGTCCTGCATACCATAGAGCATATCATGTTTCAGTCCACCCTAGGTATGTGTTCAGCCCACATGTGCCTATTGCATTACCTGTCCATCTTGTTGTATAACACACTGCATATCATGTTTCAGTCCACCCTAGGTATGTGTTCAGCCCACATAACTGTAGGAACGAAATCATAAAGCAGAATACTCTAGAGGGGGGGTGAATAGAGTTGGCAGCAGAATAATGCTAATTAAAAAAATGTTAGCAGCAAGATCACAGAATAATAATCACAACTAATGTCATCCCCAGTTTTCAGAAACAGGGGTATTTTTGTCATTTTACATTTTTGAATATTTTTAAAATTTATTTTATTATTTATGATATTATTTTGGGGTTAAAATTTATTTTATTATTTATGATATTGTTTTGGGGTTATTTGAGTCGGGATCGAATTTCAACTCAATCCGACTTGAAACGGGAACCCGGAGGATAGTTTGACTCTAGTGGGACACACACACTAGTTAGGCATGGCCCACATGATATTAATTTTAGTCCACATGATATTAATTTTAGTTAGTAGTTAGACTAATTATTTATGGATAGGTTTAGTTTAATTAGAGACTTAAAACTAGACTAAATTGACCTCAACCTTTAACCCATTCCTAATTTAAATCAAATAGATTAGTGGAGGGCATTTTGGACATTCAAATAGGGGACACCTCACCCATTTTGGGCAGCCATTTATGGGGGGGATAAGGAGTGAGTCACTCCTTCATTCATTTGTTTTCATCCACTTTCTCTCTCTTGTTCTTCCCCAAATTAATTTAGAGATGAACCTCCATTGATTTCATCTCCAAATCAACCCTTTCTTCCACCAAATCTTCTTCATTTCTCCTCTACTCCATGGTTAGAGGGTGCTAGCCATGTTTGGGAGGATTCGGAGCTCGTTCGTATCCTTTTAGAATCTCTACGTGTCGGTGTCGTGTCGGAAGGATTTCCTTTTGAATCTCTCTCCCGGAAGGTATAATCTTTCCTCTATTCCATCCCTACATGCATATAAAAATATTTTGAACCCATAGGAATGACCCCCATGGTTGTATCTCCATTTGTTTCCATTTCGTGTCCATTTGGAGGTCATAGGAGTGTCCTTTGTGTTGTGGTTGTGTCCATATGGAAAAACCCCAAAATTTGGACACACTATGTGTTGTTGTTATGTATGAATGAATTATTACATGTTTAATCTCATATTTTTGTATTGGAGATGTGTTCTATAGTGTCTCATATATATATATATATATATATATATATATATATATATTAGTGTAGAGAGTGAGTTCTTGATATATTATGTTATATACTTGTGTTTCTTTTGTCTCAAACTACCTAAATTCGTCATAATATTTATCCACGTTTTTAGTAGCAATAGCAACTTAGAAATGTCATAACTTTTAGTTTAAAACTCCGATTTATCTCCCATTTTTTTAAAAGAACCGTATCGAAGTTAAGTTTCCAAATATATATTTTAATAAGCCAAATTCATTCTGAAACTTTTTGTAAAATTATTTGAGTGTCAGCTGTACGAAAGACAAACGCGTTTCGGTGTTTTTTGCGATTGTGGGAGCTTCCGGACACGAAAATGCGATCTGTTTAAAGTTTCGGAAAGCTAACACAAAGATATATAACATACTTTAATCCTAAAATTTAGTGAATGCCCAATTGGTACAGTATTTGTTTTAAGTAGAAGAGTGACTACACGATATATGCATTTTGTGTAACCTATGAGCCTATGTAGTATGGATATTAAATGAATATAGAGTATGTAATGTATAATATGTTAGATGAATAAAATAATATATATATGATATATATTCTTTTTACATTAATGAATATATATGGTTGAATGCAAGCATGTAGGAATATAATTAATATAATGCATATAAGCAATGCATGAATGAAAGAATGATATACAATGTATGCATGAAAGTATATATGAATGCTACATATGAATACAAGATATATATGTAATGATAGATATGAATGCATAATGTATAGATATTATAATGCAATATATAATGATAACATGTATGGTAATGTAGAGTATATGATGCAAGCATGAATGAATGGAGAAAATACATGTATATAGGTAATATATAATGTAATATATGAATGCAAGCATACAAGATAATGTATTGTATCCATATATGATGTATTCAACTTAAAGATAATGTAATATATGAAAGGAATGAATGATAATATATAACATGATATGTAAGGTAATGTAAGGTATAAAATATATGATGTGTGCATGTTTGTATGTCTCTATGTTAATGTATGAAATGATATGAATATACAATGTATGTATATGTATAAAACATGTAGGTAATGCATAGATGCATGAATGAAATGAATGTTTGCAATATGTTAATATAAATACAAGTATCTAATATGCATGAATGTAAGTATAATATAATACAAGTATACATGTATGTATCATGTAAATATAATATACATGATATGTATGTATGCATGTATACAAGATAAGTATATATGTATTTCTATAAACTGAGTTAACCTATAACCTTTTACACACATGCATTCATACACCCTTTGACATCATGTATCCCATGTCACATACACCTATCTATCACTAAATTTTAGAATATTAACACATATCCTTTCACACAACAGGCCAAACACAACATACTCACTTACTCTTTTATCTCTCTTTCTATATATATATATAGATATATATATATATATATATAGATATATATATATATATATATATATATATATATATATATATATATATATATATATATATATATATATTAGAATATTAACACATATCCTTTCACACACATACAAAACACACACATACTCACTTACTCTTTTATCTCTCTTTCTATATATATATATATATATATATATATATATATATATATATATATATATATATATATGTGCCTATATATAGCCTTCCTATATATATCTATGTATATGAATATGTGAATGTGAATAATATATATACAATATATGACTAAGTTGTGTGCCTTATTAGCTTATGGTTTAGTTTTGTGCTTGGTTTAGCAAGTGACTTAGGCTATGAGTTAGTAGCTATCTTGGATACTTGATTTGCATATACTTAGTTTGTTTAGACCTAGAATAACTTGTTTGACCTAATTTAGCCTTGTTAGACCTAGTTTGACCATAGTTGACCTAGGTTTGACTTTCAGGGTTGACCGGAGTTGACCTAGAGTTGTTTTGACTTAGAAGAACGTAGGATAAAATAGATTGCTTGTAGAGATTTATTTACTACAAATTGAACACCTTGTAACCTGTGTTGCTTTAAATAGGACTCTATGGCTTCAGTTGGACCCCCTATACTTATCAGCTGTTCAGGTTATCAGGCGAGTACATTCTCTGATCATTTCATATCCTGTTTAGAATTATTTCATGCATTAAATTACTTTACTTGATACAGTCACATTGGTCACACGGATTAGTACTATATGCATCCCTTCTTGAGATGTTATCCCTTTAGGGAGCATCGGAGTACTCTATGTTCTGTGTGTTTCACTTACATGGCGTATCACTATGCTTCTTTGGTTCTTTGATCACTTATGACATATATCCATATGATCACAGAGTCTTCTTTGAATCTTTATCCCATTTATGGGACTAATATGTACCACTCTTTGGAGGCTTATCATCCTTTGGGGGCTTATCACCCTTTGGGGGCTTACCATCCTTCGGGGGCTTATCACCCTTTGGGGGCTTACCACCCTTCGGGGGCTGTTACATAGAATCATAACATAACCTGGTTGGATCCTTGTGTATTAATTGGGGGTTCGGAGGAGTATAAATAGCCATGTGAACAATTCCAAAGTAGAATAGCCATGTACGCCTCTTTAGTATAGCCATGTGTAAATCAAGCCGTTCACATGTCGACTTTGTACTCTAAATCACTAGTCACTGGTAGCTCTCTACTTATAGTAGATATTTCTATTAAAGTTCTCTCTCTGTTTACATACTGTATTTCCTTCAGTATCTATATCTTACTTTACTGCATGATTATATTTTCTAACCTGCTATGAACTGTTGAGATGTACTGTGCTCGCTCCTGTCCTGACTGGACCTGTTGATAAATTTTACAGATAGCTTGGAGGTTGCCTGCTAGCCTAGAGGAGACACATTAGAGGTTGTTAGTTAGGATTTTCAGTTGTCTGGTTGTATTTACTTTATGGATTACTGTATTTGAGCTTTGAGACGTATTTCTGGGTTTGTGTATCTTAGACAATTAGACTTCTATCTGCTGTATCTCTTTTGGATTTCATGTTTTATCTATCTTCCATTGCTCTACCTTAGATGTGATTGAGTTTACATTCTGCTATGTCACCCCCATTCGGAGAGTATAACTGCATAGCTTATACTGTTAGATGTATGTGCCTAGACAGCGTTCTACCGCCGACACTGCGGCGTAGGCTGGACGTACCCACGTCTCGTGCCGTAACTCTAGGGTGCGGGTCGTGACACGTTTTTAGTGGTGGCCCATGCATGTCGAGTTTATGTAGTAGTATTCGAACTAGAGTACCACTACAGCCTGCAGTAGGATTATGATATATTTTGCGATACTCAATCACAGTTAGGATCCCTTGAGAATTCCTGGGACGACCCTTGAGAATCTTATTCAACTTCGATTTGAAACTCTCTTTTTTTTTGATTGATTTATCTTTATTTTCTGTTGTTGAATTTGATTTAATGGTATTGTTGAATTGAGTTTGTATTTATTGATTTTGATGGAAGATTGTTGAATTTTGAATCTTGACGTTAGCTGTAGCATCCGAGTTTGTATTTATATGATTTGAAGGATTTTTGTTCATTTTGAATCTGATGTTCGTTGATAATTTAATTTTGGGTATTAATTGTGATTTAATTTTAATTTTGTCAAGATGAAATTATATGTGGCTAGGTCATCTAGTTATGGAATCTAGTCTTCTGTAGTTACATTAGCCAGCATTGGAGGACATATAGTCTGATTTTGGATATTTCTCGGTGTGGGAATTTAAGGTTTTCACAGCCAGCTAGCGGTATCGCAAAAATGTTAAATACCATGATTCTAGAGGTATGTGCCTAAGTCGAGGACTCTGTGATTATCGTAGCCTTGCTTACTAGTATGACGAGGATTTAGAGTACCATGATTGTGGATAGACGCATATGATTATCATATTGTACCTTAAATATTTCGAACATGTTTTCTCTACTTTTGTTTCAGTCCTTCAAAAAAAAATTATTATTTATTTTGTTTTGCTTCTCATTATTTAACTTAGGAGTAGCTTTAGCTATTTTATGAACCTTGTGTGCACTTCTTACATGAATTTCTTCTTAATACAAAGAATCGACGATTTTGCTAGACCTTATCTTGGATTTGATATTATAGCTATGGTTTCAAAATGGTTCTTCCTTTAACAGATAAGCTTTCATTGGTTATTTCTTCTTGCTATATATTGTATTAAATAATGATAATAATAATAAACTGTCTAATTTTACCATCACCTACTTTGCAATCTTGTAGGAATCTAAATGTTGGTCTTGATGTAGAAATTGATTTTTATATTGGGACATGAGAATATAGTAGACCAGACCCTTGCCTTATACGTATGCATGCTACACTTGTTTTCCCACCTATCTAAATACATTTAATATGTTTTGATTTTAAATGTCAAAATCCCGAAATTTCGGGTTTTTTGCTTTTCCATTTAAATTCGTAATTCAATATAAATTTCATGGTAGTAGTTTTATTTATATCAATGCATATGTATGTTATACGTAGGGTTTCAATTCAAAAAAAAATTAGTTGAGTTGTGTTTGAATTTTCAAATCTAAGACTGTGTGCATATTAACCCTTAATATGGATTTTAATGTTAGTTCAATTGTTGTTTTAAATATATTTTGAGCTATATACATTGTGGTATGTAGGATAAAATTTAGGTTTCATATTCTTACATGTTAGGTTGTGATAAACTTGGGTTGGTTTGATTTCGAATTCTTTCAAAATCCTAACTGAATACATGTCACATTTTTATATTGATTTCAAATATTTAGTTCAATTTCCAGATTTGATATGTAATATTGAACTGTATGCGTAGCTAAAGGAATGGATATTATGTTAGATTTCATCTCCATCATGTTTAGGATGTGTTGAGAGCATTGAGTTAGTTGTATGTTCAAACCCTAAATTCTGAACTACATTATGTTAATATTGCACTGGTTTAATGTTAGCTTATTTTCAGATTTTGTATGTAATGCTGAACTAAAACCGGTTTTTAATCTTTCAATACTAAGCTCAACCCTGTACAAGGACACACACACCCTAACTTAGTATACACTGTCATGTAACTTAACCCTTCCCCTCTATTTTAATTCATATATCTATATAGATAGATATAGAGTTATGCATACATGTTATAATGTATAGATATATATAACTAAATCTCTACCTCTTTATATATATATGTATATGGTTAGCCATGCATGTTATGAGTAAATAGGTTGTGTGTTGTAGATTGTTTAACCAATATGCCATGAGTAGTGTAACTTGATAGCTATTGTTTCGAAACTCAAATCCTCCTATACTATTCATGTATTTCACATACACAATGCTCCTATCTAACCTATGGACATGTCACATACACCCATACACACACGAACCACATAACCTTACATAATGCTAGCTTTTTCCTTCTCTAACACTATATATATATATATATATATAATATATATATATATAATAGTATATATATATAGATATATATATATAATTATATATATATATTGTGATTGGATTTCAATGCAATTGACTTCATTCTTTAAATTCTTTTGATTGAATTTCTTTGAATAGTACCCCTTTATAGATATTGGTAGTCATCTTTATTTATTTTTGATAAGTACCAGTTTCCTATGATGTAGACTGCCTTACAGTTTTTGATGATTATTGTTCTGTATCTTTTCTAGTTTAGCACCCTAGATTGCTTGTGTGTTTGATACCTATAACCGTTTTTGGTTAGCATGACTAGTATACTAGATGAGACTTCACTACCACTGTATGCAATGATCCTGTATGTCGTCCTTTTAATCATATGATTTATTTAAGTTCTGGGACTTTGATTGTGGGGGTTTGACCTAGAAGGAGTAGGAACATTTTAATTTCGAGGACGAAAATTTTTTTAAGGTGGATAGATTTGTCACCCCCAGTTTTTCAGAAACAGGAGTATTTTTGTTATTTTTACATTTTTTGAAGATTTTTAAAATTTATTTATTATTTATGATATATTTTGGGGTTGAAATTTATTTTTTATTTAGATATTGTTTTGGGGTTATTGAGCGGGTTCGAATTTTAACTCAATCCGACTTGGAAACGAGAACCCGAGGGTATTTGACTCTAGTGGGACCCCACACTAGTTAGACATGGTCCACATGGATATTAATTTAGTTCACATGATATTAATTTTAGTTAGTAGTTAGACTAATTATTTATGTAGGTTTTAGTTAATTCGAGACTTAAACTAGACTAAATTGACCTCAACCTTTAATCCATTCCTAATTTAAATCAAATAGATTAGTGGAGGGCATTTTGGACATTCAAATAGGGGACACCTCACCCATTTTGGACAGCCATTTATGGGGGAGGGATAAGGAGTGAGTCACTCCTTCATTCATTTGTTTTCATCCTTTCTCTCTCTTGTTCTTCCCAAATTAATTTAGAGATAAACCTCCATTGATTTCATCTCCAAATCAACCATTCTTCTACAAAAATCTTCTTCATTTCTCCTCTACTCCATGGTTAGAGGTGCTAGCCAAGTTTGGAAGGATTCGGAGCTCGTTCGTATCCTTTTAGAATCTCTACGTGTCGGTGTCGTGTCGGAAGGATTTTCCTTTGAAATCGCTCTCCCGGAAGGTATAATCTCTCCTCTAATCCATCCCCCATGCGTATAAAAATATTTTGAACCGATAGGAATGACCCCCATGGTTATCTCCATTTGTGTCCCTTTCGTGTCCATTTGGAGGTCATAGGAGTGTCCTTTGTGTTGTGGTTGTGTCCATGTGGAAATCCCAAATTTGGACACACTATGTGTTGTTGTTATGTATGAATGAATTATTACATGTTTAATCTCATATTTTGTATTGGAGATGTGTTCTATAGTGTCTCATATATATATATATATATTAGTGTAAGAGTAGTTCTTGATATATTATGTTATATACTTGTGTTTCTTTTGTCCTCAAACTACCTAAATTCGTCATAATATTTATCCACGTTTTTAGTAGCAATAGCAACTTAAAAATGTCATACTTTTAGTTTAAAATCCGATTTATCTTCTGTTTTTTTAAAGAACCGTATCGAAGTTAGCTTTCCAATAATATTTTAAAAGCCAATTCATTGAACTTTCTGTAAAATTATTGAGTGTCACTGTACGAAAGACGAACGCGTTTCGGTGTTTTTGCGATTTCGGGAGCTTCCGGACACGAAAATGCGATCCGTTTAAAGTTTCGGAAAGCTAAACAAAGATCTATAACAACTTTAATCCTAAAATTAGTGAATGCCCAATTGGTACGTATTTGTTTAAGTAGAACGAGACTACACGATATATGCATTTTGTGGTAACCTATGAGCCTATGTAGTATGGATATTAAATGAATATAGAGTATGTAATGCATGATATGTTAGATGAATGAAATAATATATATATGATATATATTCTTTTACATTAATGTATATATATGGTTGAATGCAAGCATGTAGGAATGCAATTAATAAATGCATATAAGTAATGCATGAATAAAGAATGATATACAATGTATGCATGATAGATATATGCTACTATGAATACAAGATATATATGTAATGATAGATATGAATGCATAATGTATAGATATTGTTAATGCAATTATAATGATAACATGTATGGTATGTAGAGTATGATGCAAGCATGAATGAATGGAGGAAATACATATATATAGGTAATTTAGATATAATATATGAATGCAAGCATCAAGATAATGTATTGTATCCTATATGATGTATTCACTTAAAGATAATAATATGAAATGATG